>CM070777.1:62762198-62877589 GCA_036346955.1 Dipus sagitta | reverse complement strand
CAGGACAATATGCTGCTAGTTTCTTTGCCAGTATATCACATGAACTGTCTCTATCCCAGAGCTTGATGTTGTCTTTGTTCACCTCTGAAGCCCCACATGCCAAATTCCTAATGTCCACATTTCTCTTGACCTTCTTGTCTTCTGAGCTCCCATCAGAATTTCTCCTGGAGCTATGATCAAAACTCTGACACAGTCATCCTGCAAACCAGTTCCAAAAACCTAGGAATCATCGCATCAGTGTCATTGCAACATCTGCCCCAATGATAGCTGCCAATTGTCCTTATCAGCTCATTGCTGGGACAATATAACTGACCAGAAGCAAGTTAGGATAGGAAAATGATTTAATTGAGATAGTAGCTTCAGAAGGTAGAGTCTGTATCGTGGCAGGGAAGATATGACAGGAATGAGCAGGAAACTGGTGCCCCATCATCATCAGCAGTGAGAAAGTAGAGTGAACAGCAGGTGGGACAGAATTATAAAGCCATGGAAAACCCCAATGAATCACTTCCTTCATCAATGTTCTATCTCCTAAAACTTCCTCCAACTTTCCAAAATAACACCATCAGATGGGAGTTAAGATTTCAAAAACATGAGCCTATGGGGGACCTGTACATCCCACCCAACACATTGTATAATGGCTCTCAATGAAAAAAAATTCTTGAGTGCTCCTCTAGAATGCATATCCTCCTGCTGTGGAAAGCATAGAGTCACTAAACATGTGGTCCTCAAACATGTTCAATCACTCCAGATTTGTACACAGGCATTAAAAGGAACAGAGGGGATACTTGACAAGCAACCCAATGGACATAATATAAGAGATGGAAGGGTTTTGAGGTGGAGGGAAGAAGGAAGAGTAAGGGGAGATAGTCACAAAAATAGTGACAACATAAATCAGTATGATAAAAATATTCCTCCTGGATATCAATTTAAATATGCAACCCATAGCAAGAGGGAATATCACCCAGGGAATAAGGGCCCCAGAGAGGATAGAGAAAGCCTAATCCTAAAACCGTGGGATCTAGCTTATATGTCTGAGTTCTACAACTGGTTTATACCCAACAGTAAGCTGTTGGTTGGGGCAACCTATGAGATCCCCAAAGCAATGCAGACTATTGTCAAAGCACTTGGTTAGTTGCCAGAGCTATATGACAAGATCTTATTGCTAAATAAACCACAGGCTACAGACTCAGGACATAGAGAGCTCATGCTAGAACTTAGAAGGGACCCAGCTCCCTGCTGGCCAGCCCTCATAGTACTGGAAAATGCCATGTGAGCTGCTGGGGAATAATGCCCACTGGCAGAGTAAATAAGCAGGGGTCCTGCAAGCTACAGAATCCACCAGGTAGACAAGATATACACACCAGTGCAATGTTGGCACACGGCCTATGTGGATAATCAACAGCTCTCTCTGATTGGATAAGAGGCCTGCTCAGGGGGAGGGAATTCATACCCTGGCAAGCTCATGCTGGGAAGGAAGTTTATGCTCTACAGTGAAGGACTGTGGGAGGAGCACTTCAATACTGATACCAGTAGTAATTAGCTAGCTCTTCAGCCTGGAACCTGTTGAGGGTGAGAGGGAAATCTGTATCCATCGTGCCTTGGAGCTGATGAGCTTAGAAAGCGGTCCCCACTTCTTCTGACACCAAAAGAAGGTCCCCAAGTGGTTGTTCTTGGTGGAGATCCATGAAATAATATTACCAAATGATGGCAAGTCATCTGGTCTACTGCAGATCTAGCAAGGAACTCTAGGACAGCATGTTGTCCCCATTGCCATCTTCAATATGGAATGACAATGAGCATATATTGTAACACTTATTTGTTACAGAATATATCAGAAGTATTTATTTATTTATTTATTTATTTATTTTGAATCCATGGATATTTATTTTTAACACATTACTACAATGAGTCAATTAATTCTAGAACATATATATAAAACAGGAAGGTAGCAAGTACTGTGACTATTTCAACTGAACAATTGTCTATAAATATATGAATCATAGATAGGCTGAAAAGAGAAGTATTAGCTCTAAAATGCAGCATCATAGAAAAGTAACATCCTAGGATGAATAATCACATAAAGGGAATATAACAAGTCTCATATATAAACAAAGACATAAATAAGACACACACACACACATATGCTTATTTGTTGTCATATAATTAAAAAAACTCATTTTATATTATTTTTTAAATTTTTATTTATTTATTTGAAAGAGAGGGAGAGAAAGGGGCCGATAGAGAGAATGGGTGCACTAGGGCCTCTAGCCACTGCAAACAACCTCCAGATGCATGTGCCACCTTGTCCATTTGGCTTACATGCATACTGGGAAATCGAACCTGGGTCCTTTGGTTTGGCAGGTAAGTACCTTAACTGCTCAGCCATCTCTCCAGCTCCTATAAACTTATTTACAAAACAACTAAGTGTTAAATTCTTTAGCAGAATCTATGGTTGCTATGGAAGGTAAAACAGTCTTCCTGGCTGTGCCATGTTTGTCATCTAATGAAGTAATGTGGATGTGCCCTACAAGGTTTCCTAAAAGACAGACAGATTTCTGTCAGAGTACTTGATGACCCACCAAAGGTTAGTGGTAAGACCCTACTGCTGAAGATACCTTATGTGATTGACATGCAAATTAGAATGGCATGGCTGGAAGTTGGATGAGAGTCAGTCCCCAGACAGTCAGCGCGTCTAGTGCCAGAAGGTGCTACATGGGCGACTGGGGGAAATTGACCAATATCTATCGAAGCAACGCATGGTCTAACCTACTTAGCAGCAAATAACTTATTGTGATGCCCACACAAGTGCAGTGGTGGCACACAGCCATGGTGGGGAACCAACTGCTCTCAATTTGGCTAACTGATCCCCTCACTGGTATGGGACCCATAGCTGGAGCTAGGAAACAAGTCAGAACCATATCCAAACATAAGCCCACTCTCCAGTATCAAGCTACTATCAATTGTGGGCTACAAGAGGGCCTACACCTATTAAATTCTCTATAAAAAAAAAAGTAAGGGTTATCTCATTTGTCCTGGTGCTAACTTACTCTCCGTTGGAGAATCTGCTTCTCTTTTTCAGATAGATGTAGACCCTAAGGAGAGAGCCACCCCATCATACCTCAAAAGGGCCACGGCTGAAACCAAGAAAACTTGGAGAAACAAGCAAGGGGGCTGTTTTCCTGATGAACCGGACACCAGCACAAGGGGGAAGGAGATCAGAAGTATTTAAAATAGCATTGCTTTAATGTTGCTTTCATTTGAGTTTCAAATCCAGTTTTTCATACCTTGAAAAAGTTATTAGTTATTTAAATTTCTAACTTCAGACCCAGAAATCCAGCAGCAGATGAATTGGGTCATGAAACCATCTGGCTATTGTTCACACATCTGGTACCCTCAGACCCCATCTCCTGGGACATACTTTAAATATACCTCTAAACCATCAGTCTTGGACCTTAGCTGCCTATGAACACTATCAGAGCTTCATAGCAAAAGTACATGTGTACTGAATCATGTGAAAAACACAATAGAAAAATGACACAAAATGCTATTCCAGAATGGAAAATGGTCAAGTACCAATAATGAGAAGAAAACATTTTTAAATTTTCAGCCAAGTCCAAAGAGTTTTTATATCGAATACACCATTTTAAGTCAGCTACAGCAAATTTGGAAACATAAATTACTATACTTCCTGGTATATGACAATTTCAAATCCTTATTGAACTTGTACATTTGGTGTTATTCTATTGTATACATTCAAGACACTGGATATAATGAGCAAAGACTACACATTTTATATGTATATATCAGACTCTGTTCTACATTTTAAATTCATATTAGAAGATTTTCTTGTGTATATGTGCATGGGGCAAGTTTAGACATTACCATACAAACCAGAGCTCTTTTAAATTACAAATTTTACAGCACAAATATTATCTCAACATACAATACATGGTGTACTTAGAAATCAGCCTTGTCAAGGGGCTGAAGTCAATCAGTTTCTTATCCTCAATCACATCTCCCAAATTTCTGTTAGTAACAGATCAAATGAGCCCCAGCTCCTCCTATGGGAAAGAGGGGGAAAAGCTTCAGAGCCTATTCATGTATCACCACTCAACATTAAAAGAAATAATAGAAAGCTGGAGACCTGGCTCACTGGTTTTAACTGATTGCTTGCAAAATTCTGACAACTCTGGTTCAATTCCCTAATATCCATGTAAATCCAGATGAAAATGTGGCACATGCAGTTCATGTGTCAGGAGGCCCTGGCACACGCATACTCAATCTCTCTCTCTCTCTACCTCTTTCTATGCATGTCTGTCCCTTTCTAATTTAAATAAGTAAATCATATAAAATCATGTTCATTTATATTAAAAATTGAGAGGGTCTTCATAAATTTCTGCAAAAAGCAGCTGCATGACATCCACAGGCATTCCCATTAACAGTGATCTCAACTTTGGCATGTAACATTAGTAAGAACCTCAGATAACATTCTTCACGATATAACCATCTTTAATCTCATGAAGGTAGCAATGGTTCTCAATGTCAGGAGGCAGAAGTGCTTCTCAACATACCCTGCTGAGTGTTCACAGTCTCTACAGATCACAGTGGATCTGACCAAACATGTTACAGTTGTTCTCATCTCATCAAAGTAACAGTGCTTCTCAGTTCATCAGAGAATGATCCATGTCCAAAACTGGACAGTGGACAGTGGTACTCAGATAGCAGTGGGACTTTGAACCCCATGTCAGACGGGTTGTCAGCAATCCAGGCAAAAGTCAAACTCAAGACACCTCACTCACAAGAGAAAAAGTACTCCCAGGTAACAATAGCTTCTGATTCTGTGGGTAGCACAGATTCCCAACTTTCCCTGTCAATAGTAGTCATAGGCACAATAGATAACAGAAGACACTTACTGCTTATGTCACTGCACAAGGTAGGCCAGTCCACTCATTGTATGAATACTGGGGGCATTAAACCGGCAGCAATTGGGGAAGGTCTGATTGGGGCCTTTACCGAGTTTGGCTCAGCCTATCCAAAGTGTGTGCAGGAGCCTGAGTTGCACCTAGAGAGAGTGACAAGTGGACCTGCAGTGCTGGATGTGTGGTGTGCACCCAGTGACAGGAAAGTGGTTCAGGCTTCCCGTGGACCTGGTTGCTGGGTCATGTGGAGGTACAGGGAAGAGAGGCCCATATCTCTAAACCAGTTGCTTGAGTCTGAGCTGGAAGAGAGGAAACTCCTGCAGTCACATGATGAACATCTAGCAGCTCCTCCTTCATGTTGGGCTCGGCCCTTCCTGCCCCCAACCCTTGCCATGTCTCCCTCTGCTGCCCCCGGATATGGCCATAGATCCATCTTCAACAAAGATACGTGGTTTCTATGTATGTGCCACAGCTCACCATCCATATATCTAGAGTCTCTCAGTTCACCCCAACCGAACACTACCAACAAATATCAACCTCTCCACTCAGCTCACTTTTCTCTTCATAGGAAACCCAAAATGACAATGATTCATCAGTTCTAGTGGCTCTCTGAAGGACTCACAGACACTGGGCATGATTCTGCTGTCCCCAAACTCTAGTAGGCTTCAGCTTCTCTTCAAACAGGTCACTGTAATACTTAGAAAGTATGCAAAGATTCACTTTCCAATCCCACTCAGGAAGCATGGTCTTTGGATTGGGTCAGGGAGGAGAAGTTGCCATTGTTTTGAATTTAAGTCCTCATTTTGAGATCATCTCTGGATTTTGGAATTGTGAGAGGTTCCCATTGAAAAACCTGGCATACCAGACTAGTATACTGAAGCCTGGATGTCAGAAACTCTAACAGAAAAAAATCTCAGACCACAGTTTGGTGTACATACATACATTCATGAATTACAAAGGGAAAACAATAACTTTACAGGTTCTCATGCTTTTTCATAATATTTCTCATGTCTATGAATATGAGCTCTGACACAGTTACAGTATCTGTACCAAGGAACCAAGTACAGTGCTTCATATGCAAGAGATCTAGGCTAAACTGTCAAAAAGACATTTGTCATCCTGAACCTCTGACAGGGGCACAAACAAGGACTGAGGACCATGTCTAGGATATTGTTTCCTACACATAAGTCTGCTCATAAGAAAGCATCTGGAAAACTCAAACTGAGAGGCATTCTAGACAATTACTAACCGAGTCTTTTCAGGAGTACCAGGGCTAAGAAGACTAGGGAAGACTGTGCAGTGGTGACAAAAGGAAAAGACTTGACAGAGAACATTGAACTGACACATGACCCAGCTATTGCATTGCTGGTTTACTCCACCAAACACTTGGAAGCTCATACTTTACTCTCTTACTCTCTTCACACACACATAGCTGCCTTATTCACAACAGCCAGGAAGGCAGCACTTCCTGAGAGGACACAAGTACAAGTGGAATTGAAGTGGCTCAGCTCATGGCCAGTCAGATGTGAGCTGCAGGAGAGGAAAAAGGAGAAAGTGAAGGAGGATAAAGGAGATGAGGAAGGAAAGAAAAGGGAAGGGAAAGGAATGGAGGGAGGGAGAGAGGGAGGAAGGAAGGAAGTCCAAGGATCAAGAGGTAGAGGAGAAGGAGACCAGGTCCCACAATCACCTTCAAGGGCACTGTGGCAAGGACCTCGGGAGATGTTCCACCTGGAACCAGCTCCTAGCACTACCTCACAAGACCACTGTGGGGATTAAACCTTTGCCACATTACCCTCATGGGGACACTGGAGTATAAAGCTCAGCAGTGCAGACTCTTTCTTCACCCAACATTACTTCTCTACCTGTCACACTGTAGGGCAGCGCTTCTGGATGCCTTCTGCATGGGTAATCCATCTGGCCAGAGGACTGATCACAGTCATACCTGCTGCTCCTAGGAGGGTGAACTCCTCCCAGACCTCTGCCCCACTGCCTGCTGGTGGCAACCTGAGCAGCAGGGATTGTTTCATCAGCCTCGGTGACCTACTGGTGTCACAATGAACAGTGTCTCCATAGTAACCACACTGGACTTGCAGAGCAAGCAAGGAAAAGCATCTATTTAATCTGAAGAAATTAAGCCTTTGTCATTGTGTATATCCTTTAGCAACCTCAGCATATCTTGCTTCAATTAATAAGCAAGTCTAGTATCTGGGAACTTTAAGTACAATTGAAGTTCTGCACAAGGCAGCAAACACAGTAATAGTGATGAGCACAGAGGAAGTTGGGGTGGGCAGACGTTCAGGGTATGTTGAGAAGCTTCCTAGAGGGAGGTTCCACCTGTGAGCTGAGATGGTGGCACTGAACATCCCCTTCCATACAGGGTGCTGAATGCCAGGGAGCTATCTAGGGCCAATGAGCATGGCACCACTAACTAAATGTTTTGAGTGTTTTCATTATCTCTCTTCCAACTGGACCTGTGTTAAGGGAATTCCTTATGGAAACTTCCCTCAGTAGTGAGATTTGAACATCAGATAACAGAATAAACCCCCAAAACAGCATCCTTATTTCAGATACATGTGTTTCCTTCCAAAGACAATACTCATGTACCCTCTCTGTCTAGTGGCAAGTTTGAAATAACAACATCCTCACCGGACAGGATACAAATGAAGGATATAAGTTTCTATGAAAACATGGGCAATTTTTTGATTCATTGCATTGCTTATCTCAAATGACAAATTTTTGTATGTGCAATTTTACTTACTACCTCAAAATACACATTTTCACAAATGAACAAGCAATTTAATTTCCCTCTAGATGTAACCTAAACTCCTTATCCTTCCGGCACAGGTCTTTGGTCCTTTTGGAATATTCCACATTTTCAAAGATCTAAATATCATTGGCCCCATCTGAATGACAAGACTTGCACATATACTACGTGGCCAGAAGAGGACAGCCACTCACCCTCTCCCCTGATGCTCCTTCCTCCTCCTCCTCTGTTTCTAGGAGGGATCCAGAGCATCAGATGCTCCAGGCGCTGAGCAGGACAACTCATTCTGAAGATCCATGGCTTTATCTCAGACTTGCAGGGAGAGGAAACCCTGGGGGCCCTAAGCAAAGCCCCTTCTGAGTGTGAGACACACTGCCAAGTGAAATGAACATTGAGATATCACAGGGGGAGTCTCTCTCCTATGAGCCAACAACATAAATATCTTCTGTATGTGGAACAACACTGATTATGATAGATCAACCCTCTGTTTCCTCAGCAGGAGGTGCTAACATTCATACATGCCTCAGTGTTCTCTCTCTGTCCTCGTTCCTCTGTCTAGCTCTTGGTACTGTACACTGTACATTTCAACATTTTCTTTAATAGTTGTTAGTTTCCATAGTTATTGTGTGATCCTCAATGTTTTTGTAGTCATTTATGTTAAAGAGTTGACATCTACTGTTTTCTATTTTTTACATAAAATATATGTCTGTGTATAGAAAGACAAATGTGGTGAACATGAAATATAGTTTCACCGACTATCTGTATGCAAATTAATCTGTGAGATGACTTATCAAGTTTACCTATTACTTCTGTCAAGAAACTTCCCAGCGCATAGACATTCTGTGACACTCCTACCACCTTCCACAATATATTTTCCTAGATTTCAATATTACATGAGTATTATATTTTGTTCTGAACTATTTTCAAAAACTTCACTTTCTCCATAGATCCAGGCTTCTATTTTCATTGCTTGAGATTCTGCAGTTTTTCCTCTTGAATTTCTTATAGGTCAAAACAGTGTTTATTTTAATTTTATTTTTGAAATATACTGTCTCTGAATTTAGAATTACTTTTTGGAGCAATGAGCCAACTTGTTCATTTGGCAGCATTTTATTGCTAAATTAGAGACAAGAGTCCATTATGTTCCAGTCAGGCCTTGAACTCCAAGTCTTCCTGACACAGCCTCCCAATTGCTGAGTTTGCAGGTTTGCACCACTACATGTTGCCAATATTCCATTTAAAAATTTTAAAATATTTTTGTTAAAAACTATATATGATCATATTACAAATTTGGTTATATTCTCATCAGGTTATATCCTATATGTCCCCTCCTCCACCCTCATTACACTGAGGTACATATTCAGTTGGCTTATCTGTAATCACTGTGGGGTCTCTTCAAATGTTGTTGCATCATAGCTGCCTCTTTCTTTGATGGGAGACATAGCTTCCAAAAGATACCTTTTTAATCAATCTAGTGCAAAGTGTTCATTTCTCTTTGATGGCACTAATTTCTTCAGCAATTATAGATTCAAAGGTATGTTTTCCAATGCATCCTCTGTACGCTTTAAGTTTTTACTGATTCCAGAATGTAACCTTCAGACCTGTGACAGACTGCATCACAGTTGTTTTAGACCAGCAGCCTTTACTGGTTGGTTTTCCTGCCCTATGAAACTAACACAAATTGGACTCATGAAACCAACATGAAAGTTTCCTTGGTTGTGTCAAGGATCCACCTGTAACTTTTTAAAGTTACACACAAATGTGTGGCAGGGTTTCCGTATAGCACATTTAATTTCGCATGAAACCTCACAGTATAGATTTATAGCATAGTCCAGAGTAAATATTGGTAACTTTTAAGTGAAAATGACATATAGTTTATAATATCTTACAGATGATTTTAGATACTCAGGGTTGAATAAAAAGATGAGTGAGGATTCTCTGTAAAAATACACTTTGTCCTAGATCATCTGGCTAATCCCTAATGCACCATTTGGTACATTTAGTGTTGTATTCATTGTTGACCAAACAGATGTCAGAGCACATGGCTTGCTTTCATGTGGATCCATGACTTAGCTGCTTTTGTGAGCTCAGGTTGTCTGATTTTAAATGTGTTCCTCCCATCTCGGAGATAAAATGAAAGGAGAAAAAAAAAATAAAAAAGAAAAGTGTTGATGTGAAGCCCATACTTTCCTGCTCCTTCTCCTCTCCACCATATTTACACTAACCTGAAATCATTCACACCCTTCACATACTCTAAAGAAGCTTTATTTCAGATAAGATAGCAGGGGGAAATGTATCGTCCATTCCCTTATCTGTTCTATCCTTCCCCATCATTCTGGTTCTTTCTTTTCCTGTGTTTAAATACATTAGGAATTCGGTTTGTCTTCTTAATCTGGCAGCAAATTAGAATAAAATGAGAATTCCTCCCCACACACCTGGCTTCTTTGTGAGCTCACCCTGTGACTCTCAGTACACGGTGACCACATAACACATTTTGCCTGAGAGGTTTCCCACCTACAATATCTGGAGCTAGGTGTCCTTATCCTAAACCTTTCATGTCTTTTGTCAAAATTGTCACCAAACAATCATGAACATGAGAGAAGGAAGGGCAGCTGACGGTGATGGCTCTTAGTCGTCTGTTCTCAGGGAAAATTTATCCTATGCTTGTAATAGTGATCCAGAGTTTATGTTTATTGTGATTCAGGTTCATAGAGCTGTGGGGAGAAGTGGAGATTTTTGTTGACATTATCAGGACTGGTACCATTACTCACCCTTCATGTTGAGGAAATGTATGAAACATTGCCAACATTGCAGAAAAGAGGGTTTAATATGAGTACTGGATAGTAATTTGAAACTGTAAACTATAAGTGAATGCAGCTCCTTTAGTGGCTGTGTCTGATGGGAACCTGCATTGTTTAACTATGAAGGATCTTCAGTGTGATGCACAGGTAATGCACATGGTACTATCTGTATGTATTGGCATCAGATTCTTTACTATAATATAGATGACAATGGCTGATTTGTCTTCACAAAATTATTTAAAATGTATCTTAGGTGTTCCTGGTATGTGTGCCACTTTGTTAAATGGAAATATTAAACATATCTCATAAAACTATTAGCAGCTTCCAAAGGAAACACTTTTAGGCTGAAGACCCAAGGTCTCACGTTGTATGACTCATGTCTCGTTTAATATAATTGGCATGCTACATTGTGCTAGTACAACAAGCGAATGATCTTCATACTTATGCAGCACCCATTTCAAGTTTGACAAATTGTCCCCAGATATTCTTTGTAATAAAATGCTCCACAGGTAAAAACAAATAAAAGTCTTCATTTTGGTTTGTGAGTTGTGATACTTTGAATATGAAATGTTTCCTAAAGCTCATATTTTTGAATCTTTACCTCAAAAATTTGACATTATTTTGTAAAATTATGGACAGTTTTGGGCTGGATCTAGCTGTAGAAAATAGTTTACTTGGAGCAAGTCCTTCTGTGACCATTGATGTTCTTGCTCTCTGGATCCAAACCCAACATTATGTCAAATATGTAGGTATAATCTACCTTCCCTCCTATAATGGTCCCAAAATCTAAAATCACAATCCAAAGCAAACATTTCTTATGATTCCTATCAAGTATGTTGTTCACCACACATAAAACACTCATGCAGAAGCTCTGTTACTCCAAGAACATTGATACTAGAAAACAGGAGATTTTCTGGTACTCTTCAGAGTACCTGTTCTAGTGCATAAACTCCAAATCCTGTCATCGCAGGACCTGTGAGGAAATGTAGACATGGGGTCTTGATGCTTGTTGCTTCCCATAGCACACCACTGCTGATCCTCCAGTACTCAGCTCCACCAGTCCATGCCTATTTAGGCAGATGCTTGTGGATGTTGGAGTCCTCTCCCTATTTCTATATCTCATAGCAGGGCCTCTAACTGAAAAAAGTGTAGAAAAAAATGGTTTCTGAGCAGTATGCTTGGAGAAGTGCTGGTGTTGAAAAGGTAGTTATAATAGATGACAATGAATGATATTACCAACAACTGAAAGATCCATTGTAAGTCACAGACAGAAAAGGAGAACTGAAATAATGTGAAACAATCTTTAAAATCCCTCTGTGGGTTACTGGGTCCTTGGGCTGGCTGCGGTTCTCCAACACATCCCAGGCAACCGTGATGGCGAGCACAAAGAAGTAAAGACTTTCAGGAGATAGTTTTGGTGAACAGCTCTCAGTTTATTGTCAGGGAGATGGATTTATATGCAGTTGAAGGTGGGAAGAGGACCCTAAGGGGATTGGTGGGTTTAAAGGTTTCTAGTCTCTGCCTAATATGGGGACATTCGTTCCAGCACATAGGCAATGTAAGCGGGTGGGGGGGGGGGATCAGGCGATTGATCTAGTGGCTGTAAGAGGGTCTCAGGGGGATGGGCTGTGTGAAGTCTGCTGGTTGATAGGAGTTTCCTAGGTAACTGGCCAAAAGTTACAGTGCTATGAGCAAAGCCTAAGTTCAGGTGTACTGGGCTTGGAGAAGGAGTGGCCTCCTATGGCCTGGGGGTCCTTAGCCATGCCTGACAGCTCAAGCCTGAAGGCTCCAGCCTGTGCCAGGCAGTGCCTGACATCCCTCCATTTCCTTAATATGACAATGCATTCTTGCTTAAATTTTTCTGGAAGACAGACTGCTAATTTGCAGTTTTCACAAAGTTTCACTAGTAGATGCTGTTAACTTCTGGGGTAATTTGTATCAATAATTCTTCTTTCTTACGTTGTTGTCTATGCTGCTGCTCAACTGCAGGCTCTTCAGTGACATCTGAGAGTCGTAACAGGAGAAGGCAGTGTCCACCGGCAGCAGACAGATCCAGACAAAGATGAAAATGCAGAACCCCGTAGAGGAGCTGCAGGCAGGTGGGAGCGTCTGCGCTCCCTCCATGGGTTGTCATGGCAGGTCTCAGGAGCATGTGCTAGATAGCCCGTGCTTCCAGTGGTAGGTGAAATGTGACTTCTAGACAGGCCGCAAAGGTTTCTTTATTTAAACAACCTTCCAGACACCCTGATAGACCCTCACATAAGCCACTTAATGGACGTAATGCAGAGTCCAGATTCCTGGATTAGAACAGGCCTTGCTCATCAGACCTATTGCGCCTGCTGTTTTGCTATATGAAGACAACTGAAGGTACAAACCCGACGCCTCAGGGGCACTAGCCTCTGTACTCTATGAATGTGCTGCGGAGGCAGAGTGATTGATAAGCTATAAAGTGCTTCCCTGGCTGCTGCTACTAAATCCTCTGTGTCTTTCAAAGCTCAGCTGCATCTGAGAATACTCTTAGATCATGCAGGCCACGCTGGGCAAGGCCAGCCTCACAGTTCTGCTGCCCTGGGAGGTTTAGGCCATGACTTGTATTACTGTGGAGTGTGACCTTGCTGACAGCAATATGTGGTAACATCTTCAGGTTCCAGGCTGCTGATGGTGAGAGTAAAATCTGTTCCAGACCCACCGCCACTGAACCTCGATGGAACCCCATCCACCAAGCTGGATGCAGCATAGATGAGGAGCTTCGGAGCTGCCCCTGGTTTCTGCTGATACCAAGCTGAGGCTCTACCAATGCTCTGACTCACTTGGCAGGTGATAGTGACTCTGTCTCCCTGAGATGCAGACAGGAAGGGTGGAGTATGAGTCATCTGGATGTCACATCTGGCAGCTGACATTAATGATATGAAACAAATATCCACACAATTAAGCATGAAGCAAAAGAAATTGCCTGAAGAACCAGGCAGCATTGATCACATCAGAAAACTCCCATCGGTTCCTTCCTTACCTGGGAGGCAGAGCAGCAGAAGCACTAGGAGCTGAGTGTGGATCCTCATGTCCATCCTGGGACTGATGCCTGCACCCAGCTTGATCTGCCTGTTATGGACCTCTCTCTGGGGACCAAAGGACAATAGCAATCTTGGGTTCTGATAGTAGCATGTTATCTTGAATAATTCAAGTTTCTGTTCATATGTTCATTGATACTGTTCCATCTGCCACTCTACATAGCTGATTGATTACAACTTCAATGATTGTGCACAATTACTTCACTAGAACATGGCACTGGGTTCAACCTGAATCTGTGTTCCCAGGCCATGGTCAGCAGGGGCCATTCATTATGGCACAATCTCAGAAGTGCAAGACAGCTCAGGCTCCTTTCATTTGTGCTTGCCCATCAATATTATTGCTCCACTTCCCCAATATAGTTGATGTGAAGTAGAGGAACAGTAATGACAACCAAAAGCACAACAAAAAGTCAGGGTTCATCAGGACAGGATTTTCCCTCACTAGCCTGTGATCTCCAGCTAAGCCTTCTGTTTTGCTTTATTTCCTTCATGGTCAGTCACAGTTAGGGACTGTTAGTCTCAGCACCCCGTTCCCTTCACCCATCTGGACAAATCTGTTTTTTTTAAAGGGGGTTTGTATGTTGATTGACAAGGGATTTAGTCAACCTACCTCCTTCCCTAAGCAGTGGCCACAGCCCCACAAGCCCCTTTCCCTCTGCCCAGTCTGCCACACTCCAAGATCATGGACATAAAGGCCCTGGAGCCATTATGGTGCTCCCTCTTGCCATCCTTTCCTTCAGGATTCTTGTTTCTTTATCTCTCCATCTCTCTGTCCATGTCTCAGCTTTTTTGTTCTATTCATATACACACCTTTTTTTCCTCTTTCTTTCTCTTTCTCTCCTGTCCCAGATTCTCCTTTAGGTCGCACCTCCTTCTCTTCTTCCTGCTGACACACCATATTCATCCTCAGACGTGAGCTGTGGGTCCCCTCCAGCTTATGTGCTCTAGCAGCAAGCAGTGACCTACACTCCCGTCTCTGTTTTACACCTTGCTGTGAGCTACAGCAGCCGGCTTTCTCTCTCCCTCAGTTCCAACCAGATCCCTTTTCCACTTTTCCCTTTTCCCTCCCCCTAAGCTATGCAGCTCTGAGCCACACTCCCCTCTGCTCTCCCCTCCTCCTGCTGGCCTGCAACACACTGATGCTTATGCACTGACAGAGCTTTAAACCTCTGGCATCCAGCCCCTTCCCTTCTTCCTAAAACTCCCTTTCTGAGCTGATAAAATAAACTCCCATTTCTGAAATGTATGCTTTCAGTCCTCTTATTCAATCCCCCTTTCCTAGCTCTGATCATAACTGCTCATGTCCCTGCCTGATGCTCCCTCTGTTTTAGATTCCTTGCCCCTGCTCCTTATGCAGTCATAACCCAAGCTTTTTTGCTGAGAAGTGGAGAACCTGCTACTAGTAAGTACTCTTCATACCCCTTGTAGCAGACAGCTTCAAGTTCGCTGAGATGAACTTCCAGACCAGACACAGTTATGGAGGAAGGGATTTATTGAAGCTTACAGATCAAGGGGAAGTTCCATATTGGCAGAAGAAACTGGCCTGCCTTCACAGGACCAAGCAGAGAGAGAGAGAGAAGTACAAGCCTAAAAGCCGCACAGCACAGCACATTTCAGGAACTCCAGCTAGGCACACTTTGCATATCTTTAGATTGAAATCTCAAACCCACCACCACACCTTAAGATCCACACAATGGCACTGCCTCCAGCTAGGTGGCTAAAGATGTAAACTACAAACAAACAACTGAATATATTGGGGGCCATCTATTCTATTCAAACCACCACATTCCACCCCTGGCCCCCAATAGATTTATAACCATCACACACTGTAAATTGTACTCAGTTCAATTTCAAAGGTCCCCATAGTCTTGACCAATTTAAGATATTAAGACCTGTAAAATCAAACAAGTTAGCCGGGCGTGGTGGCGCATGCCTTTAATCCCAGCACTCGGGAGGCAGAGGTAGGAGGATCACCATGAGTTCGAGGCCACCCTGAGACTACATAGTGAATTCCAGGTCAGCCTGAACTAAAGTGAGACCCTACCTTGTAAAACCAAAAAAAAAAAAAAACCAAGTTAAATATTTCTAACATATAAATGCATAGAGTAAACATTTTCAACTGGTATAATGCATAGCAAGAGAGACTAAAACAATGCAAACTCAACCACCATCAAATAAACATCAAACTTCTGCAGTTCAAGTTCAATATACCCAGAGACTAACAGTCTCCAGACTTTCTAATTCCACCCCTCCAGCTGGGCAGAGTAGCCAGGGAACACTTCCATCCCAGGCCAACAATGCGCTCTATGATAGCCCTTGCACAGTCCTGGTATATCCAAAACATCTTCAGGTCTTCATGCAAACCATGGTCCATCTTCCAAAGGCTCTTTCAGCCAATCAGGGCATCATGCCCTGCCTCATGCCGCATCTCCGCAGCAGCTCCTGGAATCTTGTGAAATTCATGACCACTCTTCACATTTTCCAAGGGCTCTTTCAGCCTATCAGGGCATCAGGCCCTGCCTCATGCCACATCTCAGCGGCAGCTCCTGGAAGCATGTGCAATTCACGGCTACTCCTCACATTTTTTCATGCTTCTGAAACCAATACCAGGTGTGCAGGACACAGCCATATTCTTAATTCAGGGATGAAACAAATCATAGCCTTGAAAATCAGGTTCCTTCTCCGGTCAACTCTTTCCAAAAGTGTTTGCATTTCTATGATAGTCTTTCCTCAGGCATCCTTTCCATTGTTTCATTTATTTTTTTAATTTTTTTGTTTATTTATTTATTTGAGAGCAACAGAGAGCAGGAGGGAGGGAGGGAGAGAGAGAGAGAGAGAGAGAGAGAGAGAGAGAGAGAGAGAATGGGCGCGCCAGAGCTTCCAGCCTCTGTAAACGAACTCCAGATGCGTGCGCCCCCTTGTGCATCTGGCTAACATGGGTCCTGGGGAACTGAGCCTCGAACCAGGGTCCTTAGGCTTCACAAGCAAGCGCTTAACCACTAAGCCATCTCTCCAGCCCTCCATTGTTTTAATGTAAAGCAGTTAGACCATCTTCCTTAAGATTGCTAATGTGTTTGACAATAGCAGGTTCAGTGACCTAAAACCAGTCTCTGTGCCTGTAATTTTAACTTGCTTGGGATTTTCCATCTTAAAATCTTAAATCTCTCAGTCCAATATCTTCAGCCAAGCACATCAGTCCATTACAAATTTAACCTTGATCAAACTCTCTGGGCCTGGGCAGCAGGGCGCATCCAGCCCTTATGCCAGTAGCCCAGTTCAAACAAAGTCCTCTGCAGTCTTTCCTTCCCCTTAGAAAGCTCATAAGCCAAGCCTCGAAGTTCAATGCGGTCTGCACTTAGCATTCTCAGACTGTCATCAGAATAGTCCATAAAACTTGGCTTACCACTCCAGAAGACATCTTCAGTTGCAAGCACCAAATCCATGCCTATTCCTCCAAAACAAAGGTTCCAAAAGATTAACATCCACATAGTAAGGTTCATCTCACCCCACTCCTCGGTACCAAGTTCTGTAGCAGACAGCTTCAAGTTCGCTGAGATGAACTTCCAGACCAGACACAGTTCTGGAGGAAGGGATTTATTGAAGCTTACAGATCCAAGGGAAGTTCCATAATGGCAGAAGAAACTGGCCTGCCTTCACAGGACCAAGCAGAGAGAGAGAAGTACAAGCCTAAAAGCCACACAGCACAGCACATTTCAGGAACTCCAGCTAGGCACACTTTGCATATCTTTAGATTGAAATCTCAAACCCACCACCACACCCTAAGATCCACACAATGGCACTGCCTCCAGCCAGGTGGCTAAAGATGTAAACTACAAACAAATAAACAACTGAATATACTGGGGGCCATCTATTCTATTCAAACCACCACACCCCTGAATCTCTTATGTTCTCTAAGTCTGCACATTTCATGATTACCGAATCTATTCCTGCTTCTAAGAGTGGGGCCTAGGCAGGGAGAACACAGAAGCACTTGGGGTGACAGAGGAAGCTCTGCATGGAGACTTCAGCCACCATGAAGTCCAGAGGGTGAGCCCACATGGCTCTGCTTGTAGTTTTGTATTTTGGGGCTCAGACTGTCTAAGAGAATTAGTATGAAGGGACTATTTACATAGGTAGGTGTTCTTGGGGTGGGTTTCATCCTGGAGCCGAGTGTAGAAGATGCCCATCTAGTAGTCCAAAATGATGATGGACCAAGAAGGGGCATGAGAACTGATGTTCCTGGAAAGAAGACGCACCGCTCTGAATATTCTATTGGGATTCTTGGTGACCGTGGAGGGTTACTCCATTGGATATGGTTGTTATGGCAACCAGATTCTGTGTGCCTCATCCGTGCTCACTCATATTTGGCTCCAGAAGAAACTATCTCTTATTTCCTTTGGAATAAGAACATGTTTTTTTGGTTGTCTATTATTATTGTTGTTGACAGTCTTTGGTGCCCAAAATGGAGGGCCAAGGACAATCTACTTTTCACTGGAGAAGTGACTGGTTGATTCACTTCTATTTTTCTCTTTTGGAAGATTTGGTTTGTAAATTTGTTAGCATCCACCCTTTATCTCCTATTGCTCCTCTGATCTCTAATTGTGAATGTACCATGGCCTCTCCTCTTTATTGCAACCTTGCTGCCATTAGTTTAGAATTCCTTGAGCATCTGGGTGAGCCGTAAGAAAGCCAGATGGAAGAAGATGGAGATTTGTGCAAGACCCCTGAGCTATAAATAATGTAGTTTTCCCTTGCCATCAAGTGGCTCCTAATCCTCAACCCATATTGTCTGATATCACACTAACTACATTCTGCTTTTCAGCACTAGACTTTGTAGTGTTGTTTCTTAGCATTCCCATTGCATAAGATCCCAGTGTATGCTTGCCTTCTCATGGAAAGAATGCCATCACTCATGGACTGTGATGTCAAAGGGATACATCAAAAGTCCCACATATTTTTTTTCTCAATTTTGATTTAACTTACAAAATTTACAATATTTACTGAGTCCACTTTTCAATTCACTTTGTGGATGCCACACTCTTTATGAGAGTCATGTTATATGTCCCATTGCAGTAAGGCTTTTCCAGGTCACTGGTTTTCAGATGAAGAAGACTGAAGATGATACTCCAGGCACAACACAGGGATTACTTATTAACTACTCCTTCACCTTTACTCGGAGTGACTCCTGTCAAATTGTCTAGGTCATCTATGACTCTTTCCACTCCTCTCTGTTAAAACTTACTTTTTCTCATAATGAAAGAGTCTAGTTCCTTCGCACTCATTTAAGAGTACAGATCCCCTTGATCCATGTGGGCTCGAGACTTCACTTCAGAATCCCTGCTGTGTGTGCAAGGACATATTAAAGATTTTTTACCTGAAGTAGACAATTGGTCTCTACACCTTACTAGATCTTCCTCTCTTCTCTCCCTGACCTCTTCACTATCATATATTATGCTTGTCTCAAAAATACAATCTTCTGGGCTAGAGAGATGGCTCAGCAGTTAAGGCACTTGCTTGCATTGCCTAACAACCTGGGTTTGATTCCTCAATACGTAAACCCGATGCACATGGTGGCACATGCATCTGGAGTTCATTTGCAGTAGCTGCAAGTCTTGGCATGCCTATATTCAATCTCTCTCTCTCTTTTTCTCTCTCTCTTTCTGTCTGTATCTCTCTGCTTGCAAATAAATAAAATACAAAAATAAAATTTTCTTATTATGGTAACAATTTGTAAAGGGCCATGAAGCATCAAAATGCAAAATGCAAATTTGATAGTAGAACTTCAAACACATAGTATATGTAGTGACTCCTTTGTGATTGCTCTTGATTCTTGCTATTAGAATTATTTCACCCTTAAAAACAAACCAAGAAAAAATTGATGGGATTCCTGGAACTAAGCTTTTATTGCCAATATCATATTACAAATTATTCTTGAGTTTTCCAACTACTACATAAGAAATTTAAGCAGGAACAAACAGGTGTCCTACAAATAGATCTGGAGTAAGAGGCACCAGTTAAAGCTTCAAGACACATTTAAGCCAAGCATCTGCCCATGGGCACTCAAACTATAATCTTCCCTTTTTCTTTTTCATTCATCAAAAGGAAGGGAATACATTCATTGTGCTGTCTCAAAAGTGTTGAGTAATGGCACAGGATGCTGGGATATGTCATTCAGCAATTAGCCCCAGTATTCAGAGAACATGCATGCTGCGTGAGGAGCACCTCTGCCACTGCTCTGCTATTGAAAGCAGCTGAAGATGTAATTTCAGACTCTCTTCCACCATTCATGTGTCTAATTTCCTAAGACTTTCACTAAATTTACATTGTACCCAGCATTACACACTGTGTTTTCTAGCTTCTTAAAAAGATACTTTTGTGAAAGTCTTTAAGTGCTTCTCTGGTGTTCTGCACTTCTCTCAATCTTGCTACTTTGCTCCATTTATCACACGACTTAGAAGAGAATGAAATTGCCTATACTTATATAACTAATATACTTCTTTCTCCTCAGAGAGCTTTCTTAGAAATTCTCATTAAAAGTTTAGCATGGATCACACAGGTACATAAGGCAATAACTGCATAGCTTACATCCTGCTATTTGTATAATTCTTCTTCAGAAACCACAAATGTCTCAGAAATGCCAAAAAATGTCCAGAAACAAATAGGTCATGGATATTCGTTATGGAGAGAATTTCTTTATACAAGGTTAGGGGCCGTCTTTGGTCATGTCCTTCTTTATGACTGATAATAGTGATGGAGAAAGTCTTTAAGAAAGTCCTTATCAAGGTTCTTTGGCTTAAGCCTCCCCAAACCATCTACAGTTGATGATGTGTATAGTTAGAGAAGTGAAGTAATTATTGGCCATGGTGTTTATGGGAGAGAGGAAAGGTTGAGATAATAATAGCTCATGCTAATGGTTATGTTTATCAAAATATCAGGACACAGTCCTTGGAAGCTGTCAAAATGGCAAATAAGCTTTAAATAGAAAAGTTAACCATATTTACATGGCAAACTTACCCTGGATTTACCAGCTATTTCCCTAACTCTCATCCTGCATCCTTATTGAAGAACAAAGCAAAAGAGGAGAAGGATCTGGGAACACAGAGGAGAAAGGCAGAGTGTCATGGACACTTGGAAGGAATTTTTCAAGATCCAGTAGGTGTAAAAGGTAGGGGATAATTTCTTCTGAAAACTCTTGAGGGAAGCCCTACCTGACTACCTAATCAACATTGGTTCATTGAAAATGATTCCAGAATGTAACATGTTAGAGTTTGCATTGTTGACGTTTAAACCACAGGTTTTTGGTAGTTCTTTTCACTGTACTACGAACTAAGAAACTGAGCTCATTAAACTCTGGATACCATTTATATCTTCAATTCTGCATTTCACAGAAGACAAACCAGTCATCAGAGCACATGGCTAGTTTGCCCATGAGTCCATGAGTTTGGTGGCTCTGATTTTTACCCAGACTGGTCTCACTTTAAGCATGGTCCTTCCTTTCCAGAGAGGACCCTTACTAAGCCTGTAAAATGAGAGGAGGAAAAAGAATATAACATTAATATGAAATTCATACTCCCTTGCTGCCTATTCACCATACCATCCTAATTCCAACATGAATCTCCCCAGCCCTTCACATACTCTAAGGAATGTATTTCAGATGAGATAGCAGAGTAGGGGTCTGCATTATTCTGTCCATTTCCTTAATTCCTCCAAACCTTCCCATCAATCATCCTCACCCCTTTCCTAGCTTGTTCTGTAGTATAAACTCAATATGTCATCTTAACATGAAAAACCAGGGGACAGAGAATATATAGTGATTTTACCCTCTTCCTGTTTCTTTAGGAGCTGACCCTGAGACTCTCAGTACATATGTTCACGGGAGAAAAAGTGTTTTGCCTAAAGGGATTTCCACTTAAGATATCCTGTGCCAGCTATCCACAAATTTCCATTCTTATGTCAAAAGTGATTCCAAGTAACAACGTAAGAACATGGGGGAGGTCAGTGGGCAGACACTCATTCAGGGCTCAAACTGTCCTTTCTCTCACTGTATTAGCCCCCTATTGCTGCTACAAAATTCACCATGTTATCATTGCCTTCAAGCAACACAATGCTGGAAGTAAAGTCCTCCTTGATGAATGATGAGTTAAGGCACCTGTGCTCTTCTGGGAGCTGAAATGGAAGAGAGAATCCACATCCCTGATCTCCGGCTCCAGATGCTCCCATTTCCCCTGCCTCCCATCACAATATCCTTTTAACTTCTCCAATTGTGCCCATAACATAATATGAAAGCTGTGGATATATTGGTTTCAGATAATTCAGGTTGGTCACCCCATCTCAAAACCCTTAATGAAATTATAATTGACAAATTTTGTGAGTGTGCTTGTGTCAAAGTGACATTCATAGTATTCAAAGCTCAAACATGAGTGTTTTGGGGATTAAGCCATTGTTTATTCCCTTGGAAGAGAACAAAAACTCAAACATTGTATATGGGTATGAGTTTCAAGATCCATGTACATGGGTATTAGCATTATGGGAAATGGAATATCTTGGAGGAAATCATAAACATTGTGATGTCTGTGATAGTGAGGCTGAGAAAGATGAGAAAAAGCTATGGTCAGGGATGCCTCCCTGAGCTCTTCTGTCAAAATCTGCCATTGATCCTGTTGGCATCGGTGGAGGAAGGGATGGTGAAGTGGCCCAGCCTCACACTTCAATCTCAGGTGGCTTAGGTTATGACCAATTACTGTGGGAGAGAGATCGTAATATTGTTTACAGTAACAAGTGACATCACCTTCAGGTTCCAGGCCGATGATGGTGAGAATGAAATCTATCACAAATCACTGTCACTGAACCTTGATGGGAGCCTGGGTTATAAATTGGGTGCATATTAGATGAGGAGTTTAGGAATTTTCCCACAGTTCTCAGCATAAAACATGAGTAGTGGTACCAGCTCTGAAACCAGTTCTGAAAGTCTCAACAGACATCCCTGCTTCATCCTGCCCCTCTACAAACCTGGATTACAATAAACATGAACCTCCAGACAAACCCAAGACCCCCAGAGTCAATTGTTACCAAAGAGACACAATAATGGCTATTATATCTAAAACCAACTCCCTACATTAGAACAATGCCTGCTTGTACTATTTATAGTGTGGTTTCATTTGCTACATGCTTTTCACTTACTATAGAACCCAGCATTCCTAAGGAACAGCACTCAACAGAGTCAGATGCAGAGTAATGCACGTGTCGATAATTTCAATGCACACCAGCAATGGCAGAGTGAAGAGCACTCAAAACAAGAACAACTGTGTCTCAGAACCAGGTAGCAGTAAAGGACCAATACACAGAGGCCGTTCTCTGATCTCTACATATGTGCCATAGTATGTGCAGATCCATAAATGTGCACAAAGACATATGAACATACATGACTTATACATAAACACTAATAAAGCATGTAAGTCACACACACACACACAGACACACACACACACACACATACATACACACACACACACACACCTTTTTCAGAAGTACATTGCATTTAAACTAAGTGACCTATTATGTGGACATTGTTGTTGACTTCAGGGCTAGTTTTAGTATTAAGGGGTGCTCTATCTTTCTTGTGTGTTGCCTGTAGAATTGTTCATGTCATGGTTCCTCCATGAGTTCTGAGAGTCAGAATAGGAGAATGCATTGTCTACTAGCATACCAGATGCCTGAAGAGACGGGAGGATGCAGACTCACTACTGTGATGTTATAAGCAGAGGAAGCAAACTACCACTTCTTTGAAAAATTCAATGCTCCTATTGGTATGAAACATGGAGTGACCTGGCTGTCCAAACAAATTGTGGTCTAAGCTAATCATTATGCACAGAGGCATGCTTCTTCCCCATAACTGATGGACACCCCCATAATGGATGACCCACAATATCCATGGGGATAATGGGAATCCCCAATGAGGATGGCCCCTTTGGAGGGGGAGGACAGAGTTGAGGGGAGGGATGGTACTAACATATGCTGTCTACACACTGAGTGTGTAACATATACATATATATGTATGTATGTATATATATATATATATATATATATATATAAAATAAAGAAAAATGGTAAAAAGAAAATAAACATCCATCTTTACAAAACAGAAAATTAAAAAAAAATTAAATAAGAATTTTAAAAGTCTAACTATTCTCCAGAAGAATTTACTTGGCAATCTAAAAGGTTGAATCTTCATTAGTTCCTTAGAGGGAACGCCTGAATCACAGGATCCTGGAGAGGGTATGATAAGGACTACCCATAATTTTCTCCTGTTTCTTTTTCACTCTCTCCCTTTATCTTTTTATCTTTTATATTACCTATCTTCTTCTTCCTTCTTTTTCCTTGGTACTGGCCTGTAACTCCCAGTACCAGGATGCAGTTAATATCCACAATGAACTATTGTTCAGAGAGACCTACAAGGTTTCCCAAAAGAAAACAGACTTCTTATAGAGCACTTGGCTACCCAGAAAAGGTTAATGGTAAGGCCCTACTGCTACATGAGCTACTGGGGGAAAATGGCCAACATCTGTCCAAGCAACTCATGGTGTAAGCTACTCAATAGCAAACAACCTGCCATGATGTTCACCCAAGTGCAATAGTGGTATACAGCCATGATGGGTAACCATCTGCTCTTGGATTGGCTAATGGATCTGTTCAGTGGAATGGAACCCATAGTTGGAACTAGGAAACAAGTCAGAATCATATCCAAAAAATGAGTTTGTTCTGCAATATCAAGCTCCCACCAATCTTGGGCTACAAGAGGGCCTACACCTGTTAAATTCTCTCTAAACTCATAATGGTCATCCCATTTATCCAGTGCTGATTTTATTCTCTGTTTGAGAATCTGCTTCTCTTTTTCAGATGGATGCAGAACTTTAGGAGAGAATCAGCCCATTGCACCTCACCACAGCCCCAGCTGAAACCATAGAGTAATTGGGGAAATGAGCAAGAGTGCTGCTTTCTTGGTGAACCTGTTATCAGCACAAGGGTGAAGGAGATAGACACAGATAACACTCAACTCCTTCCAAACAAGATATCCAGAGTCACAGAGGCTCCCAAAACCTTCCCATTTACTTCTAACATCTCATTTTTGCCTGACTTTTATTTTTTTATATTTACTATATTATTTTTTATAATTAACAACTTCCATGATTGTAAACAATATCCCATGTTAATTCCCTCCCTCCCCCACTTTACCCTTTGAAACTCTCCATCATATCCCTTCCCCCTTCAATCAGTGCCTGACACTACCTACACAAGACCATCATAATAGGAAGAAAAGATAATGATACCATTTTATTTTTTAATTATTGTGCCTAACAGTTTCCTAGACCAAAGATTGACCGACACCTCAGAGTCACTTCCGCACTATTAGGTACTGTCATCCATAGCGTGTTGAGTGCATATACATTCCTCATATGCATTTCAATATCTGAGGCTCTAACATGACTACACTTCTGCTTGTGTGGCCTTGGTAGCTCTAGAATTTGATCTCATCACATTGTGGGATACCTTTGCCTATGGTCATAGCTTGAATGTATTTTTCTACTACATTTTTTTTTCACATCATGTAGTGTTTGGTGGCCATGTAGGTCTATACTTGTCTTGGTTATGGCCTCTTTCTTGATGAATGGGGAGTCTTGAGGTTTGGTAATGTGATTTTGCAAACTTTTCTACCTTTTTGTTAGAAAAACTTGACTGCAGAGCATAGAGTGTCTTTTCATGATAAGATTTGAACCAACCCTGGTTCAGCCAATTACAATTCAAACCAAGTCTAACTTATAGAAACAGTAAAACACAGAGGTGTCATTACAGGAAAATGAATCATGCAAACATTCATTTCTTCCTGATAAGTATGTTTTCCTTAGGCCCTTCCTGACCATCAAGATTTTACAAAATGTTATCACTGCATCTGGGCAGCAACTCGCTGAAGTAGGTGTAGTGCTCTTGAATCTGATGATCTTGTCCACTGCATCTTGGTCCTTTGACTGGTGCTGTCATATCTGTGTGTCCAGATATCTATGTGTCAGGTTTCATAAGTTCCAGGAGCCTGAGACAAAGACCATGTTCATTGGCACAGTAGTGACTTTCCAACAGATCTTCCAGCATGAGGTGGGTTGACAATCAAGTAGGACGTTATTAGTAGTGAGGTTTATTTGTGTTTTCTTCCTGACATTTGAAGCTAGTGACAATATTGGACCTGTAGAGTTCAGCCTCTTACTTAGTGTGCTAGTGGGAGAAATTCGCCATCACTTCCCACCAGCAGAATATAAGGAAGTTTCAAACTCTAGGCATATGTTACATCTATTTGAGAAAGGTGGCACAGTGGCTTGAAAATAAATATGGAAAAATATAATCCATCATTTTTGAATTGCAACTATTTTCTACAACATTGAAAGTATTGGCTCAGCATAAAAACCCAAGGAAGAAGAAAAGAAAAAGCCTACCTGATAAAGAAATCAATCAATCCACTCAAAATTGGAGTGAAGAAGTGAACACATAGTTTTAAATTAGAAAATGCAAACGGCCAATAATAAATATCTACAAGGATGTTCAATATGTTTAACCATCTTGAACATGAAAATTTAAACCATTTGAGATTTCATTTCATTTTGGTCAAGGGGCTATAAACAGAAAAGCAAATATGGGCTGAAGAAATGGTTTAGCAGTTAAGATAATTGACTGCAAAGCATAGGGACCCAGATTTGACTCCCCAGAACCCACCTAAGTCAAAAGCACATGGTGGTGCATGCCTCTGTAGTTTGCTTGCTGTGGCTAGAAGCCCTGGTAGACCAATTATCTCTCTTTCTCACCCCCCCCTGCTCAATAAATAAGTAAAAACATACAATAAATTATTTGATCAAAAAAGCAAATTACTGCTGATCCAGGTGAAAGTGTGGAGAAAAAGGACACCTCACTACTGTTGTTCGGAATGCAAACTTGTACAGCTCATGTAAAAATCAGTGTGGAGTGTTCTCAAATATCTAAAAGTACATATCCCAATTGATCAAGCTATATCAGTCCTGGGTATGTACTCCAAAGACCTCACATTTTACTACAGAAATAATTGCTCAGCCATGCTTGTAGCTGATCTATTCATAACAAGTAGGGCACAGAATCAGCCCAGATGGTCAACTGATGAATGAAAAATGGAGATGTGGTACATATACTCAGTGGAATTCTACTAGGTGATAAGGAAATGTAAAATAATGAATATTGCATAAACTAGACAAAAATGGGGGAAAATATATACTAAGTGAGGTAATCCAGGCTCAGAAAGACAAACATCACATTTTCTCTCAGATATACAGATCCAATCATGGAATAGCTTAATTTGTTTGTGAGTCATATTGTGCAATATGATCATGCTCAGCTAACTCACCCAATCACAGAAAGACAATTGCCTCATGGTCTCACTTTTCTGTGGCACCTAACCTGGATCTGCCCAAGATGCTGACATACCGAATAGGCATCTTGAGGACTGGACAGTAGGAAGGGTGGGGTGAGAGGGGAAAGTAAAGGGGAGCACAAAACTGGTCCCAGATGGAACCAGTACCATAAAATTCTATATCCTGAAATACAGACTAAAAGGTTGAATCTTCATTAGGTCCTTAGAGGGAACACCTGAATCACAGGGCCCTGAAACAGGTATGATGAAGACTAACTTTAATCTCCTCTCTCTCTTTCTCTCTCTTCTTTATATTACCTATCTTTTTCTTCCTTCTTTTCCTTGGCACCAGCCTATAACTCCCAGTACCAGGATTCAGTTAACATCCACAATGAGCTCTTGATCAGAGAGACATACAAAGTTTCCCATGAGAAGACAAACTTCTGTCAGAGCACTTTATTACTCACCAAAGGTTAATGGTAAGACCCTACTGATGAAGACACCATATGCTGCTGGTATTGAACATGGAGAGACCTGGCTGTAATCTGGAAGAGAGTCAGTCCCCAGAAAGATATCTTGTCAAGTGCAAGAAAGTGCTACTTGAACTACTGGGGGAAATTGATCAACAAATGCCCAAGCAACTCATAGTCCAAACTACTCAGCAGCAAACAACCTGATATGATGCCCATCCAATTGCAATAGTGGCTCACAGCCATTGTGGGTAAACAATTGCTTTTTAATTGTCTAACGGATCTGCTCATTGGAATGGAACCCATAGCTGAAACTGGGAAACAAGTCAGAATCATATCCAAAAAAATGAGTTTGCTCTCCAATATCAAGATGCCACCAATCTTGGGCTACAGGAGGGCCTATGTCTATTAAATTCTCTCCAAACCCATAATGGTTATTCCATTTATCCAGTGCTGACTTCACTGTCAGTTGGAGAATCTGCTTCTGTTTTCCAGATGAATGCAGAACCTGAGGAGAGAATCAGCCCATCACACCTCACCACAGCCCCAACTGAAACCTTAGAGTAATTAGAGAAATGAGAAAGAGTGCTGCTTTCTTGGTGAACCTGGGATCAGCACAAGGGTGAAGAAGATAGACACAGAGAACAATCAACTCCTATCAAACCACATATCCAGAGACACAAAGGCTGCCAAGACCTACTCACTGAAGTAGACCTAAAATGAACTCAACATGCTCAGTGAAATTCATGGAAGAGAGGGCAGAAAGATTGTTAGAGCCACAAACTGGGACATTATACACAAAGACATTACCTCTTCCCCATAATTAATGGCTACCCCCGCAATGCACAACCCACAGTCACAATGGGGATAAATGAAAACCACAATGAGGAGGGTCCCTTTGGAGAAGGGAGGACAGAGTGGAGGCTAAGAATGATATCAACATGTGCTGTTTACACCCTGAGTATGTACATAACTAATGAAAAAAATTTTTTAAAGAAAAAGAAAAAAAATGTAGGATTCCTGAATGCTATAGGAATTTTCTTATTCTAGAATGTCACATCTCCCCACGATTAGCTAATTTTATAACCCACCTACAACAATAGATTTAAAAGAAACACAGAAAACAGTGGGCAATATAATTTGCAACATGATTTGGTTTTTGGGAATGTCAACTGGACAATGTGAGCAGGGTTGGTCAAGTACATGTATAGATGTCCAGTGAAGCCATGAGGAAGTTGCAGTGGAGATCCTAAGAGATGTGCCAGGACCACAGAATGGCTGTCGTGGAGAGCTGTCAGGTCAGGGTACAGTTTTAACCAGCATGTGGACAGCCAGCTGGAAGGGTGAAATTTGAATACCTGAGATCTTGTCATTGCTCACATATATTGGATTTGGATGTGTGAAACGTCATAATTTGCCCTGTTTGAGATTGTGCATTGGTTTAATTTTCTCAAGCAATGACATCATTTGCAGTATCAATGTTTATTCTGTGCTATTGTGTGCTTTTGCTTTCACCTATTCATGGGTAGGAGAATTTGAACAAGGGGAAGATTGAACAGTTTTGGAATTGATAAAATCCTTGGGAACTTGTGAAGTAGGACTGTGCTGCACTTTCTTGTTCATTGCTGGGAAAAACTCCTGGACAAAAGCAGTTCATGGGAGGAAAGAGTATCTTTCAGGCTTACAAATTCCAGGAGCAGCTTTGTCATGTTTGAAGAAGCTGACTCACTCCATCATATAAACACAGAAGAGAGTGAGAACCAGCACCACAAGCACAAACAACCAGAGGTCAAGCTGACTTTAGACACCTAGTCAAACTGGACTCAAGATCCATTCTGAATGACATGATCTTCCATTCAGTCTTATGCCTGATGAAGACTATGTAAAAATCTACATGTTAATAAAATTTCCTAATAAGCAATTCCGAATATTTACTTTCAATCCACAACAGAATGAATGCATTGCATTTAATATTATGGATGGTCATTTGTTGATGTGGGAAGTTCTTCAACGTGGTAGTTTGGATCTGATGTCCCTCACAAGCTCAAGTGTTCTGAATTTGTGGTTCTCAGGTGATGGTAACTTTGGAGGGAGAGCCTTGGCTAAAGAATTTGCAATATGCAGATGATATTGAATACTTGGGAGACCCAGTACCCATCAGTAAAATAAGAAATTTAAGTCCACTGTTTAACACAGGGTTATTGATCTCCATCTCATCTTCAAGACCCAAGAAGCCTCATAGCAGAAGTGGTGGATTGAACATGAGAGCCTCTCTCACTGCTACTCTGAGAACCAACTCCATGGACAGGGCAGTTGACACTGAGGACACTGAAAATTCACCAAAGCAGAAAATTAGAGGAGGCCAAGATCCCAGCACTAAAATGGACATACACCACCCCTCCCAGGCTCAGGAAATATTGTGGATGAGGGAGCAGAGAAAAGGTAAGAGCCATTGCAGGAGGCGGAGGTGTGCTCAGAGGCATTGTTCTCCCAACAGAGACGTAGTGGTGCACTCAAGCCCCACAAGGACTACTGACAACTGTATTGCAGAGAGCCCCATGGGGATGAGGGCAAGGAGAGATGACATAAGGTATGGCATGATGGGCCTATCATGAAATAGAAGAATGTTAAAATGGGTTAAATTTCTCAATAAAATATAATGATTAAAAACTGTAATTGGGCTGGAGAGATAGCTTAGTGGTTAAGTGCTTGCCTGTGAAGCCTAAGGACCCCAGTTTGAGGCTCGATTCCCAGGGACCCATATTAGCCAGATACACTAGGGGTGCAAGCATCTGGAGTTTGTTTGCAGTGGCTGTGGGCCCTGGCATTGCCCATTCTCTGTCTCTGTCTCTGTCTCGTCTCTGTCTCTCTCTCTCTGTCTCTCTCTCTGCCTCTTTCTCTCTGTCTGTTGCTCTCAAGTAAATAAATAAAAATACCAAAAAAAAAAACCCCTGTAGCTGTTACATTAATGTGGTGTAGATCATAAAGAAGAAATATTGGAAGAACACAGGTCTTTTCTGCTGTTACCATGATATTGTCTTAACTTAATATGCTCCAAAATTCAGTTTTTCTTGAATTACTTCTATGATATTATTAACTTGCTTCAAAATAATGTTCACATAAGAAAAAAAAATACTTAATAGAGAAGGACAATGGGAGCTGTGGGGCCTTTTGGGTGAGGCTGAGTTTGGCTACCTTGAAGCTCAGAAGACACCAATGGCTGAGTGTGGTGGAAGCGGGAAGGGGGTAAAGCGGCAGTGTTGGCTGTATGTGCATCTCCATGCTCGCTTTCAGACGTATTGGACAGAAGAACATACTTATAGCATCATGGAAGTTTTGGGTTTAGTGGTGATGATGATGGGTATAGGAGATGTATCCTGAAACAAGTAATCAAAGTCCACCAGCTGCTTTGTCTGGTCAGCCATGGAGTCCATAGTTAGGATGAATTTGTTCATCCTGACTTCTTGTTTGAGTTCATCCATGTTTACGGATGTGGTGCATCTGCACTCCCAGCTACTGCTTCTTAATACGAAGGGGCCTCCCTGACCTGTGTCCACCACTGTGGATCTGCCCCAGCTAATATATTCACTGTCAAACATTTCCTCTTTGTTAATTGTTACCTAGGGTATTGTCACCTAAGTGAAACCTCACTAACCAATCCTCATTGCCCTGAAGGAGCTGGATGCCCAGGTCTTCCTGTGTCACAGCTCTGGCAGTGTGAGTACAAATCTTATATTTTTTATAGTCTATAATAAATGATTCAGTCTCTTGTGGATTACTTCAACATTTTTAGTTTTCTCAGATCTTTTAGCAACCTCTTCAATGCATGGATTCCTAGTACAACTTGCCATTCTTGTAAGCCATGTTTAAGACACACCCTAGAATGTAACTCTGGGAGAGATTGTTGAACTCTTCACCCATTAAGCAAACTACCTTTCTCCTTCACTATCCAGGCTGTAAGTAGACATAGAAAAATAGAAATGTCTGAGATATCTGAACTTTGGCAGTCTCAGTTGGAATCAGAGTTTTATAACTCACAAAGCAACCAGGAGAGACCAAGAATCACTTAGGAGAGAGCACTTATGAAGTGTGTGTTCCTGCACGTTGTGAGGCACCTGCATGATGAGGCCAGTGGATAACCTGGGTGTAGATTGACAAGTGCTGGACCCCTCCCCTTTTTTGATACTGTGTCCTCACTGGCTCAGAGTTCATAGGGCTCTCTAGGGTTCTTCAGGACTCCACCTCACTGCCACAGTGATTTCCAGAGCAAACAAAATTAACTTCCTTTTTGAAATGGTTCTGTTTACATCCTTTCATTTATTTGAGAGAGATAGAAATAGAAATACACACACACACACACACAAAGAGAGAGAGAGAGAGAGAGAGAGAGGCATGCCAGGGCCTCAAGCAAATTCAAATGAACTCCAGAAGCATGCACCTCCTTGGGCATCTGGCTTATGTGGGTCTTGTGGAATCAAACCTGGGTCCTTTGATTTTGCAGCCAAGTGCATTAACTGGTAAGCCATTGCTACAGCCCTTTACTGGATTCGTAATGTGGATATGGGGGGTAGTAATTCAGGTTATCTTGATTTCAAGGAAGCACTTTAACACTTGGTCATCTACCAAGCTGTAAGATAGTATATCAAATACCTCATGATATTTTATTTCATCTTGTTCTACAATTTACCTTACAGTTACCAGAAATTGTATCACAAAATCCATCATTTTCTTAGGAGTTGGGGACAGAACATATTTTGTCAGACATTTTGTCTGTCATATTTTTCCACAAAGAATCTTTATTTTTAAATTTTTATTTGAAAAACTTACACATAAATGACTACACATATGAAGTAACCCAAGCATTAGAGGACTAGCCCAGGCCCTCTTGAACAGTGTTTAGTGCCTCTCCACCTTCGTGGTTTTCAGTGGCTTAGATACTTAAACCTTTCAGCCTTATGCTTGTGTCCATCAGGGACGCTGAAAGAGTTTTGAACCTGGGTTTCTCTTCCCTTATTATAAAAATGACACTATTCTAACTTTGGGAATGTTAATTTGGTGTTTGCTTTGCTCCCCAATCCTAGTGTTTAGCACCTCTGATCCACTCATATATTTTCCATAGTATAGGGCTAGGTGTGTTTTCGGGGTCAGTCTGAGAAATGTTTGATACTAAACTAATAATTATTAATAAAATATATAATATCAAATCAATGTAACCAAAACAATCTAAACAGTATAACTTATACAAAACAAATATAATCAATAAAAAGCAAAGTCACTGAGTAAAATGAATAAACATCCTTAATATATAACCACAAATAGTACAGTCAATCTCATCTCTCTCAATTGTATGTATTATGTACTATTCCTTATGTGAAATTTCTGTGTGGTCTCATATTTTTGTTTCTTGCAGGTCTGATGAATCTTAGTTTTGGCACTTGGTTCTCCCTATTTGCCCTCTTATTACCTGTAGCCTGCCTCAAACTGTTTTATTTCCAGTGTGGGTGGTGTCCTGAGAACTTAGGCCCTTTACTTCTACTATTCATAAGGCCCATTTGACTTGATTTTGTCATCTGTCAATATGGATATTTTTATCTGATAGGGTATATGGTTGCATAGAATCTCTTTCATATTCCCATGTATTGTCATCTCAGGTCTACGTCCCATAATGCTCAGTGCCTCAGAGCTTCCCATCAGCCACTGCTGAAATTTGATGCATAGACATTCTTTTCAATAGACAGAGCTTCCTGGGATACTCTGGGAGATTTTCTAGGAAGCACTCTGAGCAGAGATTATCTGAAATACTTTTCTAAGGGAGTGTTTAAACTCCAGCCTTAGTTGTTTCTCCCCTTCTCATATCCTTTTCTTCCTTCTCCCAATTGTAAAATTTAGCTTCTTCCTTCAGGATTTTCTTCCTGAATGGGCCAGGACTCTCCTGAATTTTTTGCTCTGTCTCCTGTCCTCAGTTGCTGGAAGGTGTGGAGGCCTTAGTTGCTCTTACAGTTCAGATATTATTAAACCTTTTGTCCAGGCTACCCAGAGGACAATGATTTTGTTGGTACACAAATATAGCTTAGGGGCAGTAATTCACTTTTTTTTTTTTTCTACAGCATTTTCTTTCCCTGGTGCAGGCTCCTGAGATCCATGATGTTCCTGGGCCTTCTGTTCTGGTGGTCTGAGGACAGCTGCAGATGGATGTCACTGTGCAGCTTCCTGGAGCCTGGGGTAAAGGCATTGACTTCTTTGTAGGGATTGGGGATTGCAGGAGTGGGCAGGAGCTGTCAGGAAAAAAGGAAGTTTCCATTAGAGCTATGTGGAAGGTGAGCTCTTACAATTCACAGCACAGAGCATGTGATGGGAGAGGAACTGATGTATTTCAGTGGTTCCCTCTGACTGTTCCCATGAGTGATAAAATCAACAGCATCCAATACTCTTTCTTATTTTGAATTTGATGATATATGAGCATATAGATAGATATATAGACAGATAGATATAGATTGGTAGATGATATATATAGTATTTTTTACACTCCAATATAATGCTTACAATCCTGTATATGAATTAAACCATCCACCAATCCAGGATTTCCCTAGAACTCTGGGCTTTTTACTGCTTTCCTTGTTCTTGTTTTGTTTTCTTCCTTTTTGTAACTATCTTGAACTCTCCCACATCGAGCAGCATGATGGAAATCCTGTGTTTTTTGTTTTTGTTTTTGCTCATGTGTTAGTGCAGTGTTGTGGTGTGTTTGTGTATGTGTGTGTGGTGGGTACTCCCTGTGGGAAGCTGCTGACCTACTGTGGTTGGAACAGAACACTGTGTATCCTGTTCCACTGCTCATTTGTGTGGTCTTATTTTGAGCTGGAGTCTGAATTGATTTCCACGCTTATTGGTGTTGGTCATTCTACAATATCTACACCACTGTGGACTAGGTAATTAAATGAGAAATGCAGATGCAAACTATGGTTGTCCCAGGCTTCTCAGAAAACCCATGTATTCACTGAACCAACCATCTGTCCCATCAGCACTGTTTATTTGTTTGTTTGGTTGGTTGTTTTTAGTATAGCCATTTATCCAAGAAAAGATGCTCTTAAGGATCCAAGGTCTATACTATTAAAGCTAATTGCAAATATAAAGAAAATTAAATAAAAGAAAGTACATGTTGTAGCATGTCTACAGACTTGAAGTCATTTTCTGTAAGTCATGTATTATATATTTCTTCATGGTTCCATTTTCTCACTACTCCTTTTTGGTACATGAAACCTCAATTTTTAATTAAAGAGACAGGGAATTCCTCAAATTTCCTCTGCAATGGAAGAGGAGACTTGGTCACATCCTTTATGGATCCAGGTCAGTACAGTTTGCTTCATATTGGAACAAAACACAAGAATCCTGGAAGCAGTGTGATAAGTCTCTAATCTAGAAAGTATGAGGTGAGGGGTTTTCCTATATTTATGTTTGAGAATTTCAACTCTGATGAACCTGTAGATATAAAAAATGGGAATGACATTTCTGAAACCTTTCCTTAAAAAAAAAAAAAAAAAGACCTGAAGTTGAAACCCTATCTGGCACATCACTTGATTCTGTCATCAAAGATATGAGAATAGTAAAGTAAACATAGCCCTTCCTCTAGGAATGAAAAGAACCCTCTCTATGCTCATCTGAATTAAAACAAACAAACAAACAAACAAACAAACAGCAACAACAGAAAACAATGAATGAAACAAAGGATTCCCACCATGTCCACAAAGCTCAGGATAAGGGAGGGACATGAAAGTTACTGTGGCTCAACCAGTTTGCTCCCCAGCTCAGGTCTCCAGTCACCTGGACAGACTGCAGCTCCTCTTCCACTGTCCCGCTGATGGTTCCCAGGCTCTGGGAACCTAGCGGGTGCCCTCACGCACCCGGCTCCAGACCCAGTGTTGTGGATTCTGGTTCTGGATCTGAAATGAAATGAGCCCTGAAGGGTGAGCACAGCCCTTGTTCCCATCCAGGTATCCCTACCTTCCCACTGTCCTGGCCATCACCATAACTAACCTCCTCACACAAATCAGGCTTGACCCAAGCTCGGTATTCCAATGCTATAAAGAACTCTGTCTTCAACTTAAGAAATTCTTTGCACAAGCCTTTCCAGTGTTCCTTGCCCAGCAAATACTGGATGATGGTCACCTTCGTAATCGGGTCAGATTCTTCCATGTCACATGCAATGTAACTATCAGAGAAAAAGGAGAAGTGTGCTTATCCTTAAGTAGGAATCCCATTCTCATTTGGGACATGAAGGAGAAGTTACAAGACAGGAAGTGAATGTTAAATATATGTCATATGAATGGAATGTCTGTGGAATGATGTATCTCTACAGGGCCACAGAGCATACTGGAACTTGAGCCTGTGGAACAAATGCTATGCCCCACACAGAGCGATGGAATTACTTTTGTTTCCCACTTTTTGATTTGTTTCCTTTGTATTTCTGCCTTTATCACCTCCCTCACTGGGGATCTAGGAGGGTTTCCCCATTATTTTCATGATGTCAAGTTATGTTCCTTCCTTGTTCTCCACAGCTCATGGCTCCTTGAATATTTCAAGTGCTCTGTGGCTGAAAACTATGACTTCTCCTGCCACTTGGCCTAGATGGGGCTTTGGATGAGGCAGGATTGGGGGTGTGGCAAGACTGAGACTTAAAACCCAAGCAGGTACTCACAGGGCAAGGAAGAAGTGGATCCTGTTGTACATGTGCCCAGGCAGCCCAACTCTGCCGAAGTACTCCACCACCATGGAAAGGAGGTACTGTGGGAGACATGGTTGGTGAGAAGTGGAGAGAGGCACAGTGGACAGAGGTCAGGTGATGACTGAATGTAGGATTTCCTTTTACAATTGCCACAGCAATAATGCCACTCAGAGGAAGCCTTGCTGAGCCTCTCAAGTCCCTTTCTCTTTTGGATTTGAGACAAAGGGTAAGCCAGAAAGGGACTGTTGTCCTGGGAAGGACATGGTGTCTCTCCTTCCTCTAACCTTGAGACCAGATTCCTAGATGGAATGTGTCTGTCATAACAGGTCTTATTTTTTCTGCCTTGCAATAGGTGACTATGACTCTGCAGACCCATCAACCCCCCTCTTTGACACTGTAGGTACCTTGTCAGAGACTTTTAGGGACTTATCAGATGCCAAAAAGCTCCGGATAACTGGATCCTCTGTAAAGTAAGAAAAATGATGAGTCCTTAGAGCTCTCATATGAGACACTGATTTGGAATTTGTGAACTCCTTTTACAGGGGAGGCTTTGTAAGGACAGAATGAATTCCCAGCCTCTCCATTTGAGATCTTCCCTGAGGGGGAAGCAGCTGGTCTCTCCAGGAGAATCTTCCTATCTGGAACTGTGCCTCATCTTCCAGTTGATACACAGCTATTGAAGTTTTTTTACATTTGTTGTGTGATTCTTCAACCTAGTTAAAGATGCAAAGTGATATGTTTTTTCACTGATCAGATGTTACCTGACCCTCAGAGTCAGAAAACTGAATGTGACCTTAAGTGTCTACAACACGGGAGGGTATCACCTGAGTATGGTCTGGCTGTGTGGTTCCTGTCAGTAGGGATAGAGTACTTATAGATATAGTTGATCATGTTGTCTCTTTTCTATTATATGTGTTCACTCTTGCTGGTAAAAATAATGTTTGTTCGTCCACCATAACTCACCTTTAATCCAACATTTCCAAGAAATGATCATTTTTTTGGAAATACCTGAAAACATGGAGTCTTATGAATATTTTGCTCTTTCTCATGAAAATAACCCTTGTGTATCTGGTGGCTTCTCCAGTCTTCCCAAAATTCATAAGACAATTGGCTAATAAAAATTTTGTGACAATGAATGTGTTCGACTGTCCAATACAGGAGTTTCACATGTGTGTGGGTATGGAAAACTGAAAAGGCAGCTCAGGATATTGAGGGACTAAACTTAAAATGGTTGTTATTAAAAAGCTGGGCATGGTGGCACACACCTTTAATCCCTGCACTTGGGAGGCAGATGTAGGGGGATCACTGTGAGTTCGATGCCACCCTGAGACTACAAAGTGAATTCCAGGTCAGCCTGGGATAGAGTGAGACCCTACCTAGAAAAAAATAAAAAAGAAACTATTGTTATTTATTTAAAATAAATGTGAGCAGAAGTGTGTGGTAACTACATGGTATATTGGCCAATGTGATTGATCCTGGTGTATGGACAGTATCCCAATCATGTTTCTAACCTCTAGTACTGTTCCTTTCAGATTTCCCACCATCCTCATCCTCACCTACTTCTATTGTTTAAGAATTTCTCTGGCTTGTGTGCAATAATCAACATATTGACATATTTATAGAAATGTGATTTGTGTTTCCAATTCTACTTTGAGCATCAGAAAGGCAAGGTGTCATGTGTCCACTCATCACAAGTATGTAACATCAGGACTGGTAGGAGCACTGTGTGTTATAAAAGGAAAGTTGACCTGGATCTCCAGTGGTGAATGTCTGTTCAGTTTTCTGTGAACTAGGATCCATATGGAGTATCACTCCTCCACACAACCAGGGAATCCTCCCACTGTGTAACAACCACTTTTCTAAGACCTGTGTGACATTTGAACCAGTGTCCCATATTCCCCAACTCTCAGCATTGACTGGCTCTGAGAACCCACCCAAAAGACGAAAGAAGGCTTCTAGGTCTTCAGGTCGGTAGCTTGATCTTCTTTTTTTATACATCCATACTTTAGTTCCCTCTGTACAGTTGACACTCCATATGGTCCTCTTCTGTCCCTTCCTCCTGCAGAACTTCAGTCCTGAGACAGCCTCTGATGCAGCTGCCCTGGAGGCCTGAGAGCTCTTATCCTGGAAAACTACAGGGACAAAAGACATGTGAGCACATATGAGACGACCTAGAGGATGCTTGGAAAATTCCTTGCAGCTAGTATGAAATTTAGACTTTACTTCATGAGGACAAGATGACCAGTGGATACTAAGATATCTGGTCACTTTCTTTACATACAAGATAATTTAGGGACAACAGTGGATACATACCTGCCTTAGCTTCTGCCAATTTACTTTTCATCAGGCCCCTCATTCTCCTTGCTCTCTTCTCAGGGACAACCGCAAGAGATTCATAAGTAGTAGACTGAGGCTTATTCCCTTTTGAATCTGCATGGAGAGAGGACACATATTACCATAGAAGCCCACCTCACCAGTGCTGGCTCCTGTCTTCAAAGTCATTTTGAGGTATTTTCTGTGTCACTGGGACATTGCATTTATCTAAGAAACTGGCTGGAGTTGGGAGACTTATGTACCTTTCCTTGTTAGGGAAAGTCTTCTTTTCCGTCCCCTTGTTCTCGCATCCTTCAGTCCATAGGACAACCATGTATCGTTTACTTTTCTGTCTGCCATACCTACAGAACAAATCAGAAAGTGATCTCTTGGCTCACTGACATAACCCTTGAGATGCATTGGTATAACATGACTTAGTAGACCTGTGTGGGATGGAGGAGAGATGTAGTAGGAGGTCATACAGCTCCCTCATTGTTCATTCATGTAGAGAACGTAAAGGAGCCAAGGGTCATAAATCTTCTTTCCCTTCAATAAGTATCATTTTTATTGTGATAATGGCTTGGAATTGACACTGGACAGCTAAAATAGCCTGTCTTCTCTATGTCCCAAAATAAGTAAGACTTTCAATCTGATTGTAACCAAGCTATGCCCTACTAATTAACTTGTTTTTAAAACACATAAATAATAGTAGCTGCAAATGTATAAGAAAAAGTTAATAATGACTTCATAAACTGTATAAATTAGTTATACAATAGAATTACCTCAACATTCCTAATAATTTATGATGGAAGGATAATAGTTCATTTGATTTACAGTTATGAAAATGATTTCTGATCTTGTGTAGCATATTTCCCTTCATTGTGGTTGTGGCTTTGGGCCTTGGTGCCAGGACTATGTGAGGAGTACTCACAGGATCAATAGGTGGTATCAATCATATTTTCAATGGTGTTGCAAGGATAACCTTAAATCCAGTTTTTCCCCCATCCCCTCTATATATTTCCACAAGAACTTGGTCACAGTGGCCCATGACACTGTCCTTAATGCTCCCTTTTTAAAGCCTCAATGATGACTACCAACCTTCTCAAGTCTCCCCTTCCTGTTTTCACTTCATTCTCCATTCTCCTCCTCCATTCCCTCATGTTCTGTCCCAAAACCAGAAACCTGTTTTCATTATTCATCTTGATAACAGTATCCCCTCACACCCACAAGGCTCTTTCCATGAACCAGACATAGGATTTAACATTCAGTGTAGTGTGTCATTGGGGACACTCACCATTTGAGCACCTGCGGGGTAATGATTATATGGGCTCCCAACTCTTATACTTATCCACAGCGCAGCCTCACAACTGTAATGTTTACTGAGGTATCTAAGGGCTTGAGGTCAACTGACTCCTATGATTCTGAAGTCCTGATGACATCACACCATTCTAGCCTATCTTGATCTCTGGTTTATTAAAGTGACAGTACCAATTGAAAAGGCCAGGAGACTTAAAAGTGAAGGTTGGTCTATGGTATGTATACTAGATTCATTTCTTATCCCAATTTTACCTCTTCATTGATCCTCATATTGTTCCTATTCTTATCCATTAATGATTACAAGTGATATATCCATGCTCCATAACTGAGAAAATGACACAATTGTATGTTGTTCGATCCTCTGCACTTCAATGTTATTAATACTTTTTATTTCACTGTCTAGTTTGTGTTGAAATTGAAGGTATGAATGTCAGGACTACATCCTACCTGGAACATGGTGTTCCACAGCACTTCATCTCATTCTTTAACTCTTACATTCTTTCAGCTACACCTTCTACAATGTCTGCTAAGCCGTGAATACTGTGATGAAAATCTTATATAATTATTAACACTCAGCTGTCACTTCTGAGCACTTTGATATGTTTTTTGATTCCCCTTCAGTCACTAACATCTGCAATATCATGCTTATCTCACCTAATGTTAAATCAACCCTAACCTTTATACATAAGCACAAGTATTTCAAAGGTGATTTGATGGGTACTGCATATCCATGTATATAAACAATAGTAGTATTTCCCACCCACTGAAGGATTTTGACCTTCCAAGCCATAGACTTTTGACTAAGTTTGTAGAACCACACATGAATTCCTTTCTGTGGGGCAGGCCTCAAATTCAGAGCAGTTGGCTTGCCCCATAAGTAATGTCACTATGGCATTAGTGCGCCTATCTTGCCTATTAGAGCCACTGTGCAGATTTCAGGCTCTACTACTGGTTAAGATTACTGGTTCTTTTGACTCCCATCACAGGGTGAATCTCACTTAACAACAATATGTTTGCTGTCATTATATAGGAGGCCTCATCTCTGTTCTGTTCCACTTAGATGTCCAAGGATTTCAGTCTTCAGCAGAAGTAGCTTCTTTTTTTAAATTTTTTGTTTATTTTTACTTTTTTTTAGCGACAGAGAGAGAGTAAGAGGCAGATAGAGAGAGAGAATGGGCACGCCAGGGCCTCCAGCTACTGCAAACCGAACTCCAGACACATGTGCCCCCCTTGTGTATCTGGCTAACGTGGGTCCTGGAGAATTGAGCCTCAAACTGGGGTCCTCAGGCTTCACAGGCAAGCGCTTAACCACTAAGCCATCTCTCCAGCCCAAAAGTAGCTTCTTGTCTAGTTCTGGAACTTAGAAGTTTTAAAATTATGTAAATAATTAAAGGTCATGATTTGAGTGAAATGGACCATATTTTTGTAACAAATAATAACCATACCTTTGTATTTAAGATATTTTCACTTAATTGTCATTTCCTAAAGCAAGTTAAATCCTATGTGTATTAATGAAATTATTTAAGTGGAAGAAAAAAATGATGTCAATTAATATTACTATCGAGACATTACAAAGAGGTAGCTATTTAAATAAATCTTTTGAAATTAGGTTATAATATTGTTAACTAAGGAATAGGAACAGTGAACTTAGCATAGCTCTGGAGATGTGAGACTAGCATCACCACAAAGTTATTGGTTAAACCTGACATGTGTAATACACCATATAGAAGCATTCCTATGGTCGCATGCCCGAATTCTAATTTAGAAATCAAGAGAGGACCTAGACAGATGTTTATGCTGTTAAGACATTTGCTTTAATTGCTTAACCACCCCAGTTGACTTCCAAGTATCAAGACCCCGACAGCTGCAAGTTTTGGGGTATTTGTGCACTGCCTTCCACTGGTTTCCTCATTTCTCAAATTCTGAGCCAAGTAGTCTGTACCAGAGCCATACTCCAACTAATGTGGTAATACAGCCAGTTCTGGAGGGGTCAGTGAAATTGGAAGGAGAAAGCTGGGTGACCACATCTGTTCCTGAACTGTTGATCCCCTACAGTTTTGCAGCATTGCCCTCATTTGATCCTGTATTTTCTTTATTCCCACAAACACACCTAGTCTGGGTGAAACAAACATTGACTAAATTTACTCTGTGACTACTATGTTTTTCAGACCTCATGATCCATCACCAGCATTTTCCCTTTTACTGGAAGTGTAACATATTTAGAAGCAAAATCACCTGCTCATTCCACACAATCATTTCTCATGGTATATGTGATATGATGGCCTTTTTGATATGACTGCAAACCTCCCTTAGGACTTTCAGTAAATGTGTGAATTCCCTGTGGAGTACTTTCACCATATGTCGCCTCTTCAGATCTTTTAGGATCCTCTTCACAACATGGATTCCCAGTGCTGTCAGCCATGTTTAAGACATAACAAAGAACATAATACTGGAAGAGATAGTAGAAGTCTTCACCCATTAAGTAAAGTCTTTTCAGCCTTCACTCTCTAGGCTGTAATAAAAGAGAAAAATGTCTGAGACATCTGACCTGTGGCGGACACATTTGGAGTGGGAGTTTTGCAGCTGATGAAGCCACCAGAAGAGACCTAGAACCACTCTGCGAGGGCTCTGTTTGAACTCTTCTTTCCTGAACATTGTGCAGCAAACTGTTGATAACACCCTTGGAAGGTATTTTAAGATGTGGCTATTATGTGTCCTTGGGCTTTTAAGTACACTACACTGGACTTTTGTTTTCTCACATTTTATCATTGGTAAGCAAACTTCAAATACAAGTGTGAGGTTATCCAGGATGTCTCTAAATATAACGCGTCCACTTCTGTGAATGAGTCTCTGATTGTGTGCTTCCACTTCTTTCATCTTCCTTTTCAACCTTGCACACAATCCACAGCATTTGACAACTTTGTGCGTATATGTGTATACGTTCATGATGTGAACGTTCCTATATATGCTGGTCCATGTACTCATATGTATACCTGCATGGTGAGGCCAGTGAATAACACTGGATGTAGTTTGTCAGGTGCTGGACATCTCCCCTTTTTTGATACAGTATCCTTATTGGTCCCAGGCTCATAGGGCCCTCTTGCGTACTACTGACTCCACCTCCACAACCCTGGGATTTCTGAAGCATAGCACCATGTGGTGGTTGGATTCAGGTGTTCCCCATAAACTTAGGTGTTCTGGATGTTAGGTTCCCCAGCTGATGGCAATTGGAAATTAAGGCCTGGAGGCAGTGTATTGTTAGGGGCAGGCTTATGGGTGTTATAGTCAGTTTCCCCATGCCAGTGTTTGGCATGTGCTCCTGTTGCTATGTCCCACCTTATGTTGGCCAGGGGATGATGTCCACCCTCTGCTTATGCCATCAATTTCCCTACCATCATGGAGCTTCACCCTTCTGCCTGTAAGCCAAAATAAACCTTGTTTTCCCACAATCTGCTCTTGGTTGGGTGATATTTACCAGCAATGTGAACCTGACTGCAACAGTAAAGTGGTACCAAGGAGTGGTGCCATTTGCTGCTAGACACCTGGCTGTGTGGCTTTGGCCTTTTGGAGCTTATTTTCAAGAGGAATGTGGAAGGATTTAAAACTTTGGCCTAAGAGACACCTTGTAGTGCTGTAAGTACAGCTTGATGGACTATTCTGGTCAGAGTTGAAAGAACTGAATAGAATAAATACTATGGACTGTGAGGTTTGGCTTATGAGGGTGAGAAAGAGCTTTTCCTGGACTGGCCTAGCAGTTTGTGTGGGAAGCTTGCTGTTATTCCTGGATCCTGAGAAGTTGTGTAGGGTTGCTTTGCTTGGAAATGAATGGGTGTGAGCAGAGGGATATGGCACAGAAAGAAAAATCTTTGGGTCAACTGCTGTCCATCCAGCTACAATTAAAAGATTATAATCTTTGAGATTGGGCCAACTGACCTGCGTTGGGGCAACAGGAAGAATGTTGACTCTTTTGAAGGGGCCTGAGTGCTCAAGGAGTGTCCCATTCTTCAAAGTTTGATTTGTTGCCCCCTTTGATTAACAAATTGGCACCCTACCTAGTATTATGGAGTATAATAAATGCAAGAAAGAGAGGGTCATTGACTTTGCAACATGGTCTTGTGTTTTGGAAATGGCCATGGGCAGTGTGTATCAGGTTTCCTGGATTACCTGCACAGAGACCCCATGGGGCCATGAGCATGAACTGTGGATTGCAGTGGAGACCCAGTGGGAGATGCCAGGACCATGAGATGGCTATTAAGGAAAGATGCCGGCCCAGATAAAGTTTTCCAGGACTGTGCATAGCCTAGCTGGATGGGCAGTATTGGAATACCAGAGACTTGTAGCTGGTTAGAGATCTCAGACTTGGAGACTTGTCATTGACTAGAATTGTCGGACTTGAAGCTACAGAGTTTGATGTTTGCCCTAGTTGTTTTAAATCTTGTATTAACTGAATATTATTTGCTATGCCTGATGCCACCTTTTGTAGTTTGAATGTTTATTATGTGTCATTATGGATTTTTTGAAGTTATTTTTTGCTATTATTGCTCAGTTACAAGACTGTGGACTATGGGAATATATGAACATCATTGGGATTAGTAAAAACTATGGGGAACTTTAAAGTTGGATGAATGCATTGCATTTTATATCATTTATGGTTATCAGTTTATGGAGACCAGGGGCAGAATATGGTGGTTTGATTCTGGTGTCCCCCCAAAACATAGGCATTCTGGATATTAGGTTCCCTAGCTGATGGTAATTGGAAATTAAAGGCTCCTGGAGGTGGTGTATTGTTGAGGGTGGGCATATGGGTGTTATAGCCAGTTTCTCCATGCCAGTGTTTGGCACACTCTTCTCTTGCTACAGTAAACCTTATATTTGCCAGGGGGTAATGTCCACCCTCTACTAATGCCATCTTTTCCCCTGCCATCATGGAGTTTCCTCCTCAAACCTGTAAGACAAAATAAACCTCTTTTTTCCAACAAGCTGTTCTTGGTTGGGTGATTTCTACCAGCAATGTGAACCTGACTGCAACACAACATAACTGGATATCTAATGTGGGACCTTGGAAAGCAATTCAGGTTCTCATGGTTTCAAGGAAGCACTTTAATGACTGAGTCATCTCATGAGCCATGGGATGACATTTTGTATACCACATGATGTTTTGACCTTGTGTTGTTCTACCTACATAAATACAGGTATATTTTGTTTCTCTAGAGTGATATTTTGCCTACCTGAGAGCAACAGGCATTCTCTTCCCGGTTTTGTGCCCCTCCGAACAGAACTTGATATGTGCTCATTGACTGACTGCTCTTTGTACAAACCTTAAAAATTTGAGTGCGAACCTTGGACATTCTCTCACGGTGGCTTGCTGCCAGCAGATGTACTGATTTAAGACTTGAAAAAACTCTAAAGTTCTTCCTAACTTGGAGAATGATTCAGATTTATTTCAGCAAATGACTGCTAGAAAGATATTTTATATGTTACTGCTACATAAAGTTGATTTCTGTAGTTGATTTACCTTTTCATTATTGCCATAAAGCAACTAATCAAAAGCAGGTGATGGAAAAGTGATAAAATTGAGGACTTCCTAATTTCAGCCTCAGAGCTGCTTCATCTTTCCTAACTGGAATATTTCCTCTGAAGGGCTGACAAGCTCCTCCATGGGGAACCAGACAACCTTGCCCCAGGAACTTGAACCGCCACCAACCACATCCCACTGGACAGCCTACCATGACATAATGGGCATATGGCCCTTCTGCCACTACCGGTGGCAATGTTGGAATTAGATCTTTACTAGAGGAAATGCGTTTTGGGGGTAAGGAGTATGTGTGTTATAGCCAGCTTCCCCTGGCCAGTGTTTGACACCTTTTCCTGCTCCTGTTGTCCACCAGATGTTGGACAGGAGGTGATAACCAGCCTCTGCTCATGCCATCATTTCCCCCTGACATCATGGAGCATTCCCTTGAGTCTATGAGCCAAAATAAGCCCTCTCCTCTCTCAGACTGCTTTGGTAAGGTAGTTTGTGCCATCAATAAGAAGATAACTATAAGAGGGTGTTTAATCTGTTCTTGACTGTAAAGTTCCTGAGAGCCTTACAGGTATAAGAAATTCTATAGCGAAATCCATCATTCTCATGGCAAATAAAAGTGAAGACAGTTTCTCTGCCATGATATTTTCCCAGAACGAATATTTATGGCTAAATTTCTATCTTAAATAGCTTTAGTTGTATATATCTATAAAAATGTAGACCTGAGAGGACTAGGCCTAGGCCTCCTGAAGCATGGTTATGCCTGCCCACCTTCTTGGCGCCCAGTGGCTTAGATACTTAAACCTTTCAGCCTTAAGCTTGAGTCCCTCAAGGACTCTGACAGAGTTTTGACCTTGGTTTCCCTTCTTTGATATGCAAATGTCACCTTTCTTTATTTTGTGACGTTTATTTTGTGTTTCTCTTCTTCCCCAAACCTGTGTTTTAGCACGTCTGAATCACTTAAAGTATAACATAGTATAGGACTAAGGTTTTTTTGTTTTTGTTTTTTTGTTGTCATTCTGATTCTTTTGAATAGTGAATTCATATTTATTAATAAGAGTACATGAAAACCAAACAATGACATAAATCAAATATTACCAATACTAAAGTAAAACTAATAAATATAACCAAAAAATAAATGAGTAAAATCAATAAATATAACCAAAAGTAACAAAGGCAATGTCATCTTGCTCAATAGTATATGTTACTTACTATTCCTTATGTTAATTTTCTGTGTGGTCTTATTTTTTGTTTTGTTTGCAGATCTGCTGAACATTACTTTTGTCGCTTAGGATCACTGCTATGTGCCCTATTCTTTCCTGTATCCTTCCTCACACTGTTAAAGTCCAGTGTTGGTGGTGTCCTCAGGACCTTCAACCTTCCTATTCATTACCAGAAAGAGAATGTGTGTGGATTTTGCAAAACACTAAAATGGTGTGACATAGTTTGGATGCATAGAGGTAGTTGACTCTACTGAATCCTCAAAATGTCATCAGAGGCTTTAAAGTATGAGAGATTTGGATATGGGATTCAGGAAGGCTGGGAACTTCCTCCCTGTGAGTAAGGGCAGGGCTCTGCTTCTGCTCAGCCTCCTGCACTGTGGCCCAGAGACCCATAGGAAGAATCGCTGTCCTGTTTGTTGATGGAACTGGGATCATTCCGTCTTATTCATCTTATTACTTCTATACTGGAAGCTGGTGCTGCAGAAACTGGGATTTGGTGGCAAGGCTGTGTGACCCCCACAGTCTGAGGGATGTGGTATGTGTCCAGACCACTCTCACAGAAGTGGTCACACCTGTAGACGTCGCTTGATACCAAGTACATCAGTAATCAGGAACTCGTTTTATTCTTCCTAGTGTCAGATCCCATGCCAGCCCTAATAGTTTTGATTGGATAGATATGACTTAGCTCCTCCCTGTGCTGAGGAGCTGACTAAAGGACAACAGAGCTGAGTATTTGTCCCCATTAGAGGCTAGGAAAAGCAGTATGCAAAAATCAAGAATAAATCCTAGTGTGATTAGAATAAAACTGAAGAACAGACAGAACTGGAATCGTGCCTCCATGTGAGTGACCAGCAGCATGAGGAGAGCTGTGCACACACTATCACATGAGCATAAACACACTGCAATTCCTAGCATCCAGAAGTCAGGAGATTCAGGGGTTAAGCACAGTTGTGAAAGTTAATTGTGTAGAAGAATGTGAATCCCTGTGAATACAATAAGTGCTTAAAAAGGTACTTCCTGAAAGAATCTTTCCTGTCTTACAATAGGGTTACATCTAAATAAAATCATGTTGATTGGAAATATTGGAATAATACATACATTTAATGAAACTAATCTTGTGTTGGAGAGATGGATCTGAATTTAAAGGCGAAGTCTGGTGACCTAGGTTCATTTCCCCACTGCTCACTTAAGGCCAGATGCACAGTGTCACATGCATCTGGAATAGGTTTGCAGTGGGAAGGAACTCTAATGCTCCAATGTGCCAATTCCTCTGACTTTGTCTTCCAATCTCTCTCTCTTTCTCTCAGCATATATCTCTGTTCACAACCAATAAAAACAAAAAGGTAATTTTTAAATTGTTGATTTTTCCCACTGAGAAAATTCTACATCATTAATTATCAGGTAAAAAAATAAAAATTTAATATTCAATGATCATAAATTATGTTTTACCTTGCAGTGGCAAAAGTCCATGTTTTCTCTTTCTCTATGTCTCTAATTTTACAAATGAATAAAGAAATAAAAAGAACTATTCTACTGTTCAGCATAAGGTGAAGTGTAATTAGGAACACCTATTTGGATATAATGTGGAAAGGTCATTTAATATAAATCCACATTGCAATATATTGTAGAATATTCCATGTGCTTCACTAACTGGTTCACTGTGGAGTGTGGTTGTCTCTTCTTGTCTCATGTGACTGCCTTGAGCTGAGGATTGCTGCTGATGCCCACACCAGGGGGAGTGTTGATGTCGCAAATCACAAGTATTGGGAACAAAGCATGTAAAATTTGAAGTTATTTTTCTGTTGAACATCTGATATTTTGGCACATTATAAATTGACAAATTTATTCAGCTGAATAATTACAAGTAGGAATATCATAAGTTGTGGATTGTCTGTATTCGTGTATGAATTTGTGTGTGTGCCTTCAAGATCCTCAAGTTTAAAAACATGATTAAACATTTCCACAAGCTATATTTTAAACAGAAGAACTAGCTAATATATATATATATATATATATATATATATATATATATATATAATAAGAACTAGCTATATATATTCATTTACAATAATAAATATATATAATAAGAACTATATATATATATATACATATATAGATAGATATATTAATTTCTACAAATATAGGGACTGGGGAGATAGGGAGATGAATCAGAAGTAGATACTTGCTTCCAGCCTGGGGAAATGGCTTAGTAGTTAGAGTGTTTGCTTTCAAAGCCTAAGGACCTCAGTTAGATTCTCAAGGACTTACATAAGCCAGATGCACAAGGAGTCACATGTGTCTGGAGTTTGTTTGTAGTGGCTAGAGTCTGTGACATGCCCATTCTCTCTCTCTCTCTCTAGTAAATAAATAAATAAATAAATACTTTTTTAAAAAAAGATACTTGTTTCCAAAGTCATCTGGCCTAGCTTCAATTCCCCAGCCACCAACATAGAGACAGAAGGAATTTCACTTGAAGAAACAAGAGTTGTTGGTTTGCTTACACACACATACACTCCTGTGTGTTTATAAATGAATAAAATTTCAAAAAACCCCAAAATTTATGCAAATGTAAATGCAAGCTGAGTTCTTTGACCAAGTTTAAAAATTTACAATGGTCATGTGAATGATCACAGGAGAACAAAAACTATATGTAAGTAAATCAGCAGAAAACAAGCACAAGTTGCAAACATTTGTGTTAATAACCTATGAGAGAAGAGCAGGTTCTGAGCCTAGCTTTCTGTTTCTTCTTTGCTGATCACTGTTCCCTTTGCTGGTTACTATGTGAACCCTGGATGGAGGTGGGCAGTTTCATGTCCAATGAGAGAGGGAGTAGGCAGTTAGGGTAACTATGCCCCAAAAGTTAAAAAACAAAACAAAAGGAAGGGCGCGGCCGTGGGGCCTGGGCTGTGGGGTGCGTGGCTCTGGGAAACTTGCTGCTCCCGGGAGACTTCAGGACGCATCCGCTTCCAGGAGGCTCTTTGGAGTTGGCACAGAAGTGTAGGACCGGCAAAGTTACTGCCAGCTTCATGCATCAGCAACTTGGGGGTTGGCGATTGGACATTGAGTTCTGCATCCTCCTATCAATGCACTGCCAATGGGTTATATCCTGTGTTGGGACCTCATGGTTTAGGTGGGAATAAAGATGAGTATAAGCAGTGATGAGGTCAACTTCTTGGCATATAGATACTTGCAAGAGTCAGGATTTTCTCATTCAGCATTTACCTTTGGTATAGAGAGCCATATAAGCCAGTCTAATATAAATGGCGCCCTCGTCCCACCTGCTGCATTGATATCCATCATCCAGAAAGTCCTCCAGTATGTAGAGGCAGAAGTTACTATTAATGAGGATGGCACCTTGTTTGATGGTCGACTCATAGAGTCTCTGTCCCTGATGGATGCCGTCATGCCTGATCTGGTACAAACCAGACAGCAAGCCTACAGAGACAAGCTCGCACAGCAGCATGCTGCTGCTGCTGCTGCTGCCGCTGCCACCACAAACCAGCAAGGGTCTGCAAAAAATGGAGAGAACACAGCCAATGGGGAGGAGAATGGAGCACACACTATAGCAAATAACCACACTGACATGATGGAAGTGAATGGGGTTGTTGAAATCCCTCCTAATAAGGCGGTTGTGTTATGGGGCTATGAGTCTGAAGTCTTCATCTGTGCCTGGAACCCTGTTAGTGATCTACTGGCATCAGGGTCTGGACACTCAGCAGCAAGAATATGGAATCTTAGTGAGAATAGCACTAGCGGCTCCACGTACCTAGTACTTAGAAATTGCATACGGAAAGGCGGGCAGGATGTTCCCTGCAACAAGGATGTAACATCTCTAGTGAAGACACACTTCTAGCAACTGGGTCATATGAAGGATTTGTCAGAATATGGACTAAGGATGATAATCTTGCTAGCACCTTAGGACAGCATAAAGGCCCTATATTTGCATTAAAATGGAATAAGAAAGGAAATTTCATCTTAAGTGCTGGAGTAGACAAGACCACAATTATTTGGGACACACATACTGGAGAAGCCAAGCAGCAGTTTCCTTTCCATTCAGCACCAGCCCTGGATGTCGACTGGCAGAGCAACAACACCTTCACTTCTTGTAGTACAGATATGTGCATCCATGTCTGCAAATTAGGACAAGACAGGCCTATTAAAACATTCCAGGGACATACAAACGAAGTAAATGCCATCAAGTGGGGCCCAACCGGCAACCTCCTGGCCTCCTGTTCTGATGACATGACTCTGAAGATATTGAGTATGAAGCAAGATAACTGTGTCCATGATTTGCAAGCACATAACAAAGAAATTAATACTATCAAATGGGGTCCAACAGTACCAGGCACAAATAATCCAAATGCCAACCTGATGTTAGCAAGTGCATCCTTTGATTCTACTGTCCGGTTATGGGATGTGGGCCGAGGCATCTGCATCCACACTCTGACAAAACACCAGGAGCCTGTGTACAGCATAGCTTTCAGTCCTGATGGCAGGTACCTAGCAAGTGGTTCATTTGACACATGTGTGAACATCTGGAACACAGAGACAGGTGCTCTAGTTCATATCTACTGGGGAACAGGTGGAATTTTTGAAGTCTGCTGGAATGCAGCCGGAGACAAAGTTGGAGCCAGTGCATCGGATGGCTCCGTGTATGTACTAGACCTTCGGAAATAGTTGGAAGCCATGGACCGACTATGAATGTGTACATAGCCAAAATGACTGTCCATGACCTACGTACTGCTCTAGTCCCACTTGAACCATGGCCAGTCCACTACAGCCAAACCCAAGAGAAATATATACATGCAGTGTATGTAAACAAAACCGTACCTGAAGATGACAGAGCGTCACCACAGCTTGTGAATTCTGCTCACCAAGTGCTGGAATCTAATCTGCTGTGCCCCTAAGACAGCATTTAGAAGACTTCATATGAAAAGCAGAAGAGAAAGAAATATGCCTTCTAAAAGCCAACCATATGTTTACCAGGTTTTGGATGCTAATGGCAGCCTTGCTTCTCCCTTTGAACTAGCAGACTCATAGATCATATTCTCTTCCCTTCAGTAGAGAGCAGTCTGTATGGACAGAGAAAATGGACTTACAGAAACCTGCAACAGTAGTTTGCTCTTGCTTTTAACTTTTGTTTTTGGTTTAGATTATGGATGCATGAAGTAAGGGAGTGTGAATCAGTTTCTTGCTTATATTTTTTTCTCCGTTTAGACAACATGAAAACTCTTAAAAATATTTTAATGAATTCTTTTGAAGAGGTAGACATTTGGTACAGTTTATGGCTCCCAGAGCACATATTCAGTTGGTGCATATTGCAGAAGGAGGTTGGGAATGAAAGGAGAGCACGTGGCCCTGGCCATGTCCGTCTGGAAGATACATGCACAGAAGGGGATTATGCTTCTTGTTTTCTAGCTTTTTTGTTTTTCTCCTCTGTTTTCTTGTTTCTTTATTCCCCCTTTGGTGATGTGGCTTAAGTATAATAGTTTCTTTTGGGGGACATATTTCTGCCAATTAGAGACTTAGAAGGGCACAAAAATGTTTTTTATTTTTAATACCATAGAGAAGATGCATACAGAATCTTCTGATGTTTTGTAGTCATAACTAAACTATGGTTAAAATGTGCACTACTGTGAAAAGGAGCAAAATAGTTTGGGGCTTTCTTTTTTTGTCGTTGTTTGTCTGTTTGTTGTTTTGCTTTGTTGTTTAAGAGATTAAAATGTTTCTGGATAAGGATTAGCTTCTCAAAGTGTCCATCATTCTGTACAGAAGCTCAAATATGTAATGTAGCCAGACCCCAGTATTAAAAATCTGTCATGTTATTTTTCTTTATAGAAAGCAAGATAACGGCATATAACACTGCCATCACATAGCAGAATGTTTGCTACCTTAGTTTAAAAAACAATCTTTAAAAGACTTGCTTCAAGGTGTTTTTGAATAGCAGGGATTCAGAATTTGTGGAAAGAAGTGCATCTGCAGTACCCCCCCCCCCGCCCCCGCTGGTCCTCATCTATGGCGCTGTGACTACACGTTTTCCAATACATGTAGACTTGAGCTGTTATTCCCCCCCCCCACCCCAGCCATCACTACTGTACTGTGTCTTTTACTGTTTCTATAAAGTGTTTTCTTAAAGATACAGGTATCAGACCAAATCCCCTCTTGTGTTCATGCAGCTAAGTAAATGGCAGAGAGAGATGTTAGTATGAGGCCATGATTATGTGTTATTTAGCAGGGTTTGTCATGGTTAACGTAAACATCCAGGAGTGTCAGTTTCAAAGAGAAAAGTTATCTTTAAAATTTTGATTAAGAAATTGTTTATTTAGCTTAGCAAATTTACAATGCTACTGCTGTCACTAATTATTTTGAGGCCTAAATCTACTAAAATTTTAACCTGTGTTCTGTTTAAGTAGAAACAGATTTAACCCAGGTGAATGCCACTTTGTGCTTGGTGTTTGGCCTTGTTTGAAGCAAGTCTTGTTTCACTAAGGTAGGATAGCATTTGCTGTTTGTAAAGATAGTAAATACACTTAATTTTGCTACACATTGTTATACCTACCCCCCTTTATTTTTAGTGGGGACTATGATACTGTGATAATATTTTTTAAAATTTACATCCAGAGAGGCAGTCACTTATGATATGATGGTTTTGTGCCAGTTGTTCTTAGGGTTTTGATCACATTAGAGCGATCTAGAACATACCACCCTGTGACTTATGTTGAAAACTCAATATCTGTGTGTCTGGCACTTGAAATTCTGCTTTTATTGCTGGAAGTCAATGTCCGTTGACCTCTGTTGTTGTTTAAAAAAAATAAAAATAAAAAAATCTGTGCAGTAATTTTTAAATGTGCTCCCAGGAATAGACACTAATGTTCTGAGTGTGTGGAAGCTGCTTTCCCCTTTAGCAATGCATTTGTCATTTGCACTGAATTTAAATCTTAAAGTCAGAGGTGATTACTGATAATACTTTTGTATTTTGATATGGACAGTTTATTCATTTGCATACAATGAGTGACATTTTTCCCAGCTGATTTAAAACATAGTCAAGAATTTCTGCAATATAGCTGCCAGAATAGACAACTACATTTTTCAGATTTTGTCATGTTTTCTGTTTTGCTTTGTTTTGTTTCTGTTCTTAATTCTTTAGCTATTTACTCAAGCTTACTAGCCACAGTAGGGCATATAAAAGATATCAGTGCAGGCCCTTATGCTCCTGAAGTCTTGGTTCTTTAAGTACAAACTTCTCTGAAAGGTCTCCATTTTGTAAGCTGGGTTCTTCACGATTTTACCCACGTTCATTTTTGCTATTGTTTTCAAGTCCACCAATGCCTGCTAATGTGCCACCATGCTGCCCTGGTAGACAGACATTGCTCACCACACTGCTCAGATCATGTACCTCTGATCTGGGCAGGGACATGACTTCAGGAGACCTCATTGACAGAGCATAGTTCTACATTAGGAATTCTTTCTTTTCCTCTTGTTGTTTTCATGAGGTCTCATTCCTCCTCCAAGATCAATGGAATCAAGTAGTTTTTCTGTGGTATTAATTACAGATGCTACTGTGAGAAACATAATCATAAGGAAAAATAAGAAAGCTTGATGAGTACTCACTGAGTAAAGAAATGAGTAAAGAAAGAGCAGCTACAGCTCCTGAGTGTCATGAAGGAGCATGCTTTCTTCTCCCCTCTGTGTAGGAGATCCTTCTGTACTTAGATTTGCTCTATGCCTCATTTCCTGTAATAGACGACAATACTATTGACTTCCAAAAGACTCTTAGAAGTGGTACCTGGTAGTTTTCAAATAGGTTTTACACCGTATCAAATTCTGTTTTAATGAATTATTCTCTAGTAAGTGTGTTTTAGGATTAAACATCTTTTACAGATACTGAAAGTGCCTCCTTTTGTGGTATAAAAAACAAATTATGGTGCAAAAAGTTATCGTTAGATTGAATCATATGAAGGTTTTCTTATTTTGCTTTTTGACATAGTAAAAATGTCAAGAGAAAGGCCAAAGATTTGTACATTCTCACATAGTATGCACTCCTTATTTCCTTAAACTTCTTTCTGTCAAATTAAATTTTATGAGAGAGTACTATTTTTAAGGAGCGATCTGTCTGCGTGGAATGCTCTTATTCGAGAGTAATGTAAACTAGTCATGAGTAGAGGCCCAAGAGGACTGTGCAGTTTTGCTACTTAAATCACAAGTGACCCCACTGATGCAAGCAGAAACAGCAAATTTTACTAGATTAAAGAAAAGCTAATCTTAAATTCAGTGCTGTTTTACTCTTCGAAGATCTTTTCCATTTTCATAAGCATAGTGTACATTTCTACAGACCTTGGACTCTCACTTTAAGAATGGTACTTGCATGTGGTGAGTTACTATCACAGTCCTTGCAGAATCCTGCCTCCATGCACCAACATTGTGGCAAGGCAGCAACCGCCAACATTCTGGGGAAAAGCAGCAAACCTACAGAGACCCTGGTGGTTGTTTTTTTTTTTTGTGTGTGTGTGTGTGTGTGTGTGTGTCTGTGTGTGTGTTTGATTATTGTTTTGTTCCCCTCCTTTTCTCAATCAGTAGGGATGGAGGGGGAGTAGGAACAAATGACTCACTCCTTCCAGTCATAGTGTTGAAGTGTCACATTTAATATCAGCTTTTAAAACATGACTCTAGTTAAATGAAAGAGAGTAAAAAGAGGAAGTGTTCACTTTTTTAATACACTGAGTTAGAGGTTTGACTTATCAGCAGTTGTGAGGCATGGATAGCTTTCTTTATTTCTGCCTTTATGTTGACAGTTGGAACAAGGTGAATAACTAGAGCTTTTTTTTTTCTTTCTAGTGAGCTATTTCATGTTTTCTTTGAAGTTTCTGGATAAGTTCACGCAAATATTTTGCATGTGTTATCTAGTCTGATGTGTACTTATCCATCTCATTACAAACAAAAACAGGTAGACTGCATTTTGTAGCTGTGTGAATCTTAAATACAGAAGTAATTTTCTTCTCTCCTGACTTGGACTTTGTAGCTATATAATGTTTTCATTTTGATTTTTACTAATCCTTTGGGTCTAATTCTGTGAGCCTACCTATAGCACTGGATTAAAATGTCTGCATCGTTTCTTTAGTTATCCAGTTAACTTTAAAACTGTTGTAAAAGTATAAACCAGCCCATGACAGTTTTCTGTACATGTTAAGAACCTTCCTGTTCAGTTTTCATGATTCTTATGTGAGGAACACCAATAGAGCTGTTCTGTACTGCCCTGGACCATGTTAATGACACAATGTATGTATTTTGGTTCCCATCACAATGATTTGTCCCCATGACCTTCGATCCTTCCAGGCACAGCTTTTGTTTGGTGTGGTTTCCCTTTGCATTGCTTTGCTTTGATGACTGTAATTTGAATCAGATCTGAAAGAGGTCCAGAACTGTTGGTCACCTCAGTCCCTGGAAGTTTGTACAAAGGCTAGCCTCTTCCAGCCACAACCCTTTCCCTAACCAACCATGTCTCTGGTTCAATGAACCAGAAGACAGGGCCCACAACTGTAAGGGTATAAATACTTTTGTAAGAGGAGAGCATGGTCTCTGAGCTGTCTGACCACTTGGGAACTTTCAGCTGTTGGTGACGTTTTCCTGGGCTGGGCCTCAGCATGGCCCTGCCAGGCTAAGCCAAGGAGAGAGCCTCCAAGCCCTTACTGCGCACATGGGCTCTTTATTCCCTCTAGCTCTCACAGGAGAGGAGCTCTTTAAACTTTTTCTCTCTCTCCTTTTTCCCCACATTTTTCCCAGGGCCTCCATGTGGGACCTCTAGCCTTGTGATTGTCTTAACTTGGCTCTTAATTTCTCTCAATAAATATAATAATTTACTAATTAGCCTTCTGAGTCTTTTTACTCCATTCTTTGATTAAAATTACAAATGAACCTAGGGTTTGGGGTTCAAGGACTGTCCTGGACACTGAGCACCCCATTACAAATGGATTAACAAAGCCCACTGCTCTGAGGACTTCTTCATATGCGGGTATCACTCTTTGCAGCAGTCTTTCACAATCAGGACACAGCATGGACATGAGAGTCTCTGCTCAGTGTCCTGGACTCCTGATGCTCTAGACCCAGGTAAAGAGTGTCAGCTGTGGAGATTTTTTGAATACACTGTGGACAGTGACAGTTATCCTATCATCTCTGAGGAAAATCCTACTATAATATTCCTAATTGATTTTAAATTTCCAATACTTGGTACTAGATGTAACATTCAGAAAGCCCTGTCCCCACTTCTCAGCCATCTTTTGTGAAAGACAGAGGAACCATAACTGTCACATAAGTCAGAAGCGGTTACAGAAAGTATGTAAGAACCTTGGAAAGAAGAGGAGTTCTTTAGCATACCATCTCCAAACACTAAGTGACTATTGTATTCAAGACCTCACACTGTCTCATGCCCTCATTGTCTACAGTAGCATAACTTTATTCATGACCACAAAGCAATTGTCATTACCAGCACCAGACCTTTGTTTGGTTTGGTGCTATCAACAATATTGGGCCCATCAACATTCCATCATGGATGGCGGAGGAAGACATGGGCATTGATCAGTTCAAAAGGAGTCTGTGGCAATTAGTGATACAGCAGGCAGAAAGACATTTTTATCAATAGTGTAGCCACGGGTAAGTGTCACAGTCTTCACTAAGTAACACCACTATGTGCTGCAAACATCCCTAAAATAATTCAGTGGGTCACAAACATACGTCAAGACACAAAATAGAAAGGGAACTTCTTGGGAAGTTGGAGTATAATGGTAAGAGCAAAAGAAAAGGAATGCTGATGGGGGGATCAATATATTAAAAACACCATATCTATCTATATCTATATCATCTATATCTATATCTATATCTATATCTATATCTATATCTATATCTATATGTGTATGTGTGTGCACAAAAATTGCAAAAAAGAAAATAATTATTATAAAACATAAAATGTTAAATAACTTCTCTATAAAACCAAAATATGTGTGGATATGTTGATGAGCTAAGTCTGTGATTATCTAGCATGCACAAAAACTGTGGATTGCACCACCTGCACCATGTAAATTGTGCACAGTGGTACACACTTATAATTCCAACATTCAGTTGTTGGAGGCAAGAAGATCAGATACTCAAGGTCATCATTGCCTACATAGTGAGTTTATGACTAGCCAGCACTTCATGAGACCCTGTATCAAAAATATATATAAACTTATAAATAAATAACAAATTAGTAAAGCAAAGTATGTCAAGTTTTGAAGACCTAATGTAAACTGTCATAATTTGTAGTGACTGAAGGTTGCTATGTGTATTACTATAACATGATACTGACATTGGAAAGAGGAAGGTTATATTTGGGTGTCTAGTTTTAAAGGAAAAATCTTACTGCTTCTAGAATAAAAAGAGGAAGGTTTTATTTTGTTCTTTCCTTTGTTGCTGGGAACTGAACCCACAGCAGTGTGTACACTACAAATGTGTTCCCTAGCTGAGCTGCATCAAAGCCCTATTTCCTGCCAGTGTTTGTTGATCCAGGCTAACCCAGCTGTGGTGGTTTGATTCAGGTGTCCCACATAAACTTAGGTGTTCTGAAGGCTAGGTTTCCAGCTGATGGAGATTTGGAAACTAAGCCTCCTGGAAGGAGTGTATTGTTGGGGCCGGGCTTATGGGTGTTACAGCCAGTTTGCCCTTGCCAGTGTTTGGCACACTCTCCCGTTGATGTTCTCCATCTTATGTTGGCCAGGGGGTGATGTCCACCCTCTGCTCATGCCATCGTTTTCCCCTGCCATCGTGGAGCTTCCCCTTGAGCCTGTAAACCAAAATAAACTTCTTTTTACCACAAGCTGCTCTTGGTTGGGTCATCTCTACTAGCAATGGGAACCTGACTGCAACACCAGCTCTGGCTGTTAGGTTTGGGGTTGCAGGTGAGGTGTCCTCTTTCTCCTGCCAATGACCGTTATGAATCTGCATATAAGAAACAGAAATGTCTCACAATGACTCAGAGCATGCAGGGGCTCCTCTGCCCTTTCCAGTTCCCAGAGTGACTGCTGTGGTTAAGGGAGGCATCTGCGAGGCAGGCTTAACACTGAATGACTTCAGGCTGGTCAAAGCCATTCCTTGGGCAAGAAATATCTATATTGTGTCCTTCCACTGTCATGCCTGCCTGTTTGTTCCTATGACGTGGGTCTACACTGCTTTATGGAGCCCTTATAAATAAGTCTTTCAACAGGCAATAAACTCTTCACTGAGTTTAGAGAATATCTTTCAGCTGCCCTAGAAATGACAGCATCCCAAAGGCCTGAATATGCTACTTATAAAACATTTGTTTGTATAAGTATACTGTCCTGAGGTCTAACGAACTAAAAACCACAGTTCCTGCTGTTGATATCCCTGCCAGGTAGAGCTAGGCTGTCATTAGAACGCAAGTCCAGGTTGACCAGGAGGCCTTGTTCAATTGCCCTTAGCCTGTGATGGTAAACAATCAGGATTGTCCTGCTCTGTCTGTCAACATTCAAGGTCAGTAAGTGAAGCAAAATTCTGCTTTCCTCACCTATTTCCTGTCTGTAAATTCAACCCCATTGGCTCATCCCATCAGAGCACTTATGTTGTTTCAAGCAATCTAAACTTGTCCAAAGCCATTAAAGACTCCAGCTGCACTGCTATTGTTATGTTGTTCAGTTCTTCCTTCCGATGAATTGCTAGGATATAAGTCATGTTTCCATTTGATTATACTCTTCACAGATAGCTGAGAAATACCACTGCTGCCAGGAAACCCTTCTGGTTCCTGCTTGCCTTAATTGTTCTTTCCTGGACAAAATGAATTCTGGGAAGGGTAAGACAGGATGAAGTAAAGAAGAAAGAGAAGGAGCAAGAGTCAGGAAGGGAAGGCATTAGAGATCCTGAAAGTTAAAGAATGAAGAAAGGAAGGAAAGAAACATGGAAGGAAGGAAGGAAATAGGAAGGAAGGAAAAAAGGAAGGAAGGCAAAAGGAAGGAAGGAAGAAAGAGAAGGCTGGCAAGGGATAGGACAGAAGTAAGGAAGGAGGAAGGATGCAGACATTTACTCGATGCCAGCAGATGTTTTTCTGGTAGAGTGGAAGACATTCACCTGCCTAGTTGCTTGAAGAAGAACTGAAAAATCTTGGAGCTGCATCTCTCCTTTTATAATTCATCTCTTTCACTGTGAGAAGTTCTCTTATCTGGTTGAAGGTTTTTTTTTTTTTTTTTTTTAAAGAGTGATCCCAGATCCCTTATTTCATACCCATGTAGTATGTATGTAGGGGGTATATTCATGTATGTGTGTGTGTGTGTGTGTGTGTATGCATATGTGCACATATGCTATGCTTGGTGACACAAAAGAAAGGGACACAAACCCCACACTTCTCCATGCCCTCATAACACATTCCTAGCAGTGTTAGTCCTTGTATTAGTCAGGGTTCTCTAGAGGAACAGAACTTCTAGAATGAATTGTTTTAAAAAGGGAATTTATTGGATTAGTTTACGGTGGTCCAGTAGCAGTTGCAGGCCCGAGAATCACTGAACCTGGTAGCTGCTCAGTCCATGTGGCCAGATGCCTCAGCAGTCCCTACCCCACACTGCAGATGGCGCTGGAAAGCCTGGAGGCTTCCTGAGGAACTGCTGGGTTTTGATCCACATGAGTCTTCAGTTGATGCTGGTCTTCAGTCCACACCAGTCTTCAATCCATGCTGGAAGGCAGCAAGCAGCTCTGGCAGCCAAGTGGAAGGAAGGAAGGGGCTCTTTTCACCCAGAGCTTCGTTATATAAAATCCCCCTCTGAGACAGGCCACCTGCTCTGGGGTAAGGGTTCACTCTGAGGGAAGGACTTCCTCCTTTAGTTAATCCTTCCTGGAAACAACCTCTGAGACCCACCCAGAAGGGATTTCTGTGGGTTACTAAACAGATCAAGTTGACAACACCTTAACTGTCACAGCCCTGCATGTCCTGGGTGCTACAGCCCAAGGCACCATTCTTGCGCCCACAGGATTCAAGCATGACTTTCATTCCCTCATAGCCATATGTTTCTCACTGTGATCCTTTGTTCTTCTTGAATGAGTAAGTTGGCATGTAACGTCGGGAACATGCATTACTGTTAAATCCTGTTGCAGTCCAGTTTGCATTGCAGGTAGAATTCACCCAACCAAGAGCAGCTTGTGGGGAAAAAAAAAAAGAGCTTTATTTTGGTTTACAGGCTCAAGGAGAAGCTCCATTATGGCAAGGAAAACTATAGCATGAGCAAAAGGTGGACATCACACTCTGGCCAACATAAGATGAATAAGAGCAACAGGAGAGTGTGCCAAAACACTGGCAAGGGGACACTGGCTATAACACCCATAAGCCCACCCCCAATAATACTGCCTCCTGGAGGTGTTAATTCCCAAATGTCTATCAGCTGGGAACCTAGCATTCATACACCTACGTTTAAGGGGGACACCTGAATCAAACCATCAGAAACCCTCACCAAATGAAGACTGTATCCTCTGTTCTGCTTCAGGTGTACAGAGAAGGAGAATGAACAGTATCACTTTTAATGGGTCCTAAACTGGCATCTATCTGTCTTTGCATATCCTTCTATCCAGCAATTTAACCATCAATGAGGAAATATATAATCCTGTATCATAAATTTCTGGAGTTTCTGTTGAAACAAAACCAAATGTGGCTCCTGAGGACGTCTCTCACAATGCCTATGGCACCACGGCCATCTGTCCTGAACTTCTTTCTGCCTGGTGTCCACCACTGTGTATTGGAGGTGAATATTCATGTGTCACCACTCATCTTACCGGTGGAACATCCCTCTATGGAGCTTCCAAACATATCTGAAAGTCAGTCCCACCCTACTGCCCTTCTCTTCTAGTAACCATTTGAGGTCCAGTGCATACTTCCAAGTATCTAAAGATATACTCCAAATCAAGGACTACTTACTAAGTCAACTAAGACACGGTAAGATTGCTAAGGACACAAGCAATGACAAAATTTGATTTTTGAAATTAAATAGATGTGTTTTCTTTCTCACTCTGCATGACTGTCCACTCTGGGTTACCAAGGAGTCTTTGTTCATTGTGACAGCCTCTTGAAGACCTATGCTGATGTAACAGCCACTGTTGCACAAGTTGCCATGAACAGGAAGGAGAGCAGTTGGCTGGGAGCACTTCATCTCCTAGAAGCAGTATGTGTCACTGTGCTCAGCCCTCCATCCATAAAGCTTACCCAATCAGAAGGGATCTGGATGTGCTGTCCTTCAGTGCTGACAGGTAGATCACGGACTGTTTGGTGAACAACAAGGTACTTTTGTTTAGTTTAGATTAAAATGTTCCCAAAGACCAACTTGTTAAAGTTTTCTTCCTAACAGTGGTCCTGTGTGGAGGTGTTGAAAGGAATTAGGACCCTTAGGAGATAGGGTGGGAGCACTTACCTTCTTCTTGGTACAAAAAACAAAACAAAAAAAGAAAACATCTGATCAGTAACAGCTCATAGAATGAAAAGGTTTATTTCCATTTACAGTTTAGATGAGACATTTCATCCTGGCAGGGAAAGTGTGACAGGGGTGGTCAGCTGGGTCTCACATCTACACACATCAGCAGGGAAGAAGTTGAATGAGAATGATATCACTGGAAATGAGAGACTGGAGTATAACATCTCCGGAGTTTCCTGCAGTGAGCCACTTCTTTCAACAAGGCTCCACTTCCCACAGACTCCACCCTGCAGATATTAGGTATGATAATTTGTTGCAAATATTTGTGAACATGGGGAACATTTTTACACCGAAACTACCAGAGGAGGATACCAGCAATCACTTTGAGTCATGGACATAGTTCCCTTGAAGGAAGGATTATAACACCTAAACTCCTCCACCACTTCCCCTCCTCAGTCTTAATGCTACTGTGGTCAGATGCTCCTGGCAGCTCTATGATGGCAGAAGTGCAGGCCAGCTATTGCTTTTGATGCTAGAGTTTAAGAGGGTAGCTTTCTATTGTGCATTGTCAACTCGAAAGCTGTCCAGGCCCTGGCTTCACTGGAGAGGGAAGGACAATCTACCTTGAAGATAGGAAAGCACCCAGGAAACCTTCTAATATCCATGATGTAGTCTTTCCACTTGATAGCATGAAATGAACTTTGTAAAGATTTGCTTTTATGGCTATTCCAGATCATATCAAGTTGGTAGTCAATGTTAACTATCACAGGCTACATCAGTTTCTCTCTCAAATACCAAATAATATAGATAAAATGAAAAGAAAACAATCTAGAAGTAAAGCATTTAGAAGTGAACATTCCAATGAGAACCACATCTTGAAGGATGTGGGCAATACAAACATCAGAGGAAAATTCCTAGCTTTCCCAGGTGTTGGGAAACAAGAGCTTTGGAAAAAGGAGAATAAATAAAAAAGTAGCAGATGCAACAGAATAATAAAATAGGGTTTTGGTAGAAAGATTAATGGCAAAATGTCCTTAGGTATAAGCTTGACTTCAATTCTCTTCCACTCAAAATAAAGCCAGAAACAAAGTGGCACACTCTTCTGTGGAATCAAAGTGCCCATGTCAGTGTCAGACAAAGCCAGGGAAATCCAGAAGTTGAAGAGCCAGGCCGAGTAGTGCACATGCAGTGACAAAATAATGAGAGATTGAGCATCAAAAAGGAGAGGAGAAATACCCCAATGTTTTCCTTCCACACCCACATGTGTGCTATGGGACACACATATTATAAATATTCTCAAGTGGAAATTGAACAAAAATATGATTAAATAATGGACTTATGGTCAAAATGGTGTCTGCCTAACCATGTCACACCTCACGGGAAAGGAAAGGCAAGGAATTAAGGGCTCTTTGTGTCCTTTAGGGGACAGCAATATCTAATTTACCTCCAGTGGGAGGGCACAAAGGGGCAAAAAGGAATCAGCTGATTCCCACTCCCTCAGGTAGCCCACTATTACCCCAACCCCCTCAAGCAGCCATCCTAGCCAAAGTCCCAGTCTTAGGTTCCCCTGCACTAACTGCAGGCAAGGGGACAAGTTCCAACTGCTCCGTGGCCCACAGATGATCACCACACTCCCCCCATGTGCACAACCTCAGACCAGTTCCCCTCACTGTGTGACCTCATACCAGATTCCCCCCAAGTGACCTCAGACCCACTCCACCCCACCTGTGTGACGTCAGGCCTGCTTCCCCCCACCACACAACCTCAGACACACTCCACCCCACTCCCACGACTTCATACTCACCTCACCTCACACGTGTGACCTCAAACCTTCTCCCCTCTGCCCGCCTTACCTCAGACTGGTTCCTGCCCCATGGCTTGCTCCGCTCCCCTCCACCAGCTCCATGTGAAAGCCACCCCGCTCTGCACCCCAGGCGAAAGTGGCACCACTTCCCCAGCCCATCACAATCTCAGTCCCACTCACACTGCCCCTCACTGTGATGGGCAGACCACAGCTCAAAATTAATAACATGAAAAGACAAATGCAAGTAATTCCAATAAGATCACCCAATCCTACAATGTGTGTTGCTAATCAAAACATAGAAGAAATAATAGGATCAGAGCTCAAAAATGAAATTATGAGCAATGTGACCCTAACCAAGCTAATAGTACAACTTGCAGAAAAGCAACACAGGGCTGATAATCATGGAGATGCTGTCACCACTAGACTAGACCTAATAGAAAAGAAAATGGAAGGGTTCCAAAGAAAGTTAAAGGATATGAAGGAGAGCAAAAAAGAGAGGACCTCAAAAAAACTGCTGGCTAAGCTAAATGATGACATACAAAATGCAAGGATGTATGTATTCAAAGAAGCATCAAGAAATGCAGAAAATACTGTGAAAAGAGAACTTGATAGAGGGATGGAAGCTATACATAGAAAAGAGTAGAAAATGCAAGCCTAATTGAACTACTCCCAAATTCTAAAGAAGCTCTCAAGAATAGAGTCAGTGATGTGAAGGATAGAAACTCAGACCTAGAAGGAGCAGTCTAAGAGTTCAATAGTTTAAATAAGTACAAAAATTTCTGTGAACAGAACATGAGGGAACTGGGGGAATACCCTTAAATGTCCTAACATTTAAATCATGGGAATACCAGAAGTGTAAGAAATTCAGACTAAAGGCATGGAGAACTTATTTAACAAAATTATTGAAGAAAACTTTCCTGCTCTCTCAAAAGGAAGGCCCATCAAGCTACAAGATTATAACAGAATCCCAAACAGATTGGACCAAAGGAGAAACTCTCCAAGACATATTGTAATTAAGACTCTAAACATTGACACCAAAGAGAAAATCCTAAAAGCAGCTAGGGAAAAACAGCACATCACTTTCAAAGGTAACCCCATCAGAATCACTTCAGACTTCTCAATGGAAACCCTGAAAGCCAGAAGGTCCTGGAATGGAACACTGCAAAGTCTAAGAACCTATGGCTTCCAACCCATACTACTCTACCCAGCAAAAGTATCCCTCATAATAGATGGTGAAAGGATAACTTTCTATGACATAACTCAGCTTCACAACTACACGAACACCAAACCACACCTATAGAGAGTATTTCAGGAAATTTTCCACAAAGAAGAATCAAATGATCAACCTTGAGTGCCTACAGAAGCAGATCACAATAATCAAACTCAGAGAAGGCACAAAAAACTTCAAAGTCCATAAAAACACCAAACCACATAAACTAACACAATACGGCAGGGATCAAATCAAACCTCACAGTCATTATTCTAAATACTAATGGCTAAGTGTGCTGTACATGACACATAAATATCCTTATAGGAGAGAGAGTGTGTCATTTCCCTTCACAATACTGAAGCAAAATAGCTTTCAACATCAGTTAAATGGAGGCAGGCAGGGTTAATTTCAATACGCAGTTGCAGGTTCCAGGCCATCGTGGGAGTTAGGGCAGAGCTGGTCACAACCCATCCCACAATGAGAAGCAGACCAGAGTGGTGAAAGGTTGTGCTTAGTGAGCGCTCACCTTTTTATGTAGCCCAGGATCCTGCCCACAATTAAAGTGAGTCTTCCTATCTCAATGACTCTAATTATGGTAATTCATCACAGGTGATTCTACGTCTTGTCATGTTGAGAATCAATATAAACCATCACAGTGACTAATGGTTTATTGAAGACTGTTGCCATCAGCTCCATGGTTCTGGGATGAACCTCTAAACCAGACATAGTTTATAGGAGGAACGAGATTGATTTCAGGCATGCAGATACAGGGGAAGTTCCATAACAGTGGAAGAGGCTGTCCCATGTAGAAAGAAAAGCCACCAGCAGCACCACCACAAGCAAGCAAGCTCTGGGAACCGCAGGCACTGCTCAAGCTCTCTGCACACCTTTAGACTGAAAACAGACCCACCCCCAGTGACACTCCTTCCACCCAGGTGTCTGGAAATCTTTGTTTTAATAACACCTGTGTCTACTGGGGGACATAACATTCAAACTACACGTGACAGAAGATGGCAAGGCTGTGTGAATACCGGGCACAGAGACACAGTGACGTGGCACATGGAGGCAGAGCTGCAGCACCGCTGCTGGAGGACACAAGGACTGGTCTCTGCAGGAATTCCAGAGAAAGCCCCGCCTGCCTACACCCCAGCGATGGGCCACCGAGACTGATTTCATCATTCTGACCTTCTGACATGTCTCAGATCACCTCACTTATTTACACTGTCTATTTTGGGACATTTGCTAAAACAGTCCTTCAAATCCCAAACACAGGCTCAGGGAAACCAAGCTTAGTTTGTTCCTGTTCGTTGTCTCCTAGTTCTACTGTCTCATGATACATATACATGTGGATGTGGAGGAGTTTTCATTGTGAAACCAAAGCTCACAGACTCTTCAGTTTATAGCAACACACGACAGTTGTGGAAATGGTAATGATGAATGTAGTTAAAGTAGTATTCACTAATAATACCTTGCATAGCATGTTCATTCTGAAATATTCAAAGGAGGATAAATTGAACAGTGATTATCCTCTATTAAAATAGATGGTGTTGTGGATCATCTGCTTAAAACTAAGAACAGCTCGTGGTATCTTTGGTGCTTTATCTCACAGAAGAGGGAACCTGTCATTTAAGTGTATATGTGATTTGCTTAACTTTTCAAGGTCTCTTAGTGCTATTCCTTGGATTTGAATTCAGGCATATCTGTCCTCAAATTTATACTTTCCATGTAATCAATACCATCTTGAAAAAAATGTATATATATATATATATTTAAGAGGAAGAAAGAAGCATAGAAGGAAAGAAAGAAAGAGAGAGAAAGGGGGGAATGCCAGGGCCTCCAGCCACTGTAAACAAACTCCAGATGCATGTGCCCCCTTAGGCATCTGGCTTACATGGATAAAGCAGAGTCCATCTGGGATCCTCTGGCTTTGCAGGCAAATGCCTTAACTGCTAAGCCATCTCTCCAGCCCACTACCATCTTTTAAAAATATTTCTATCTTTATTTCTTTGAGAGAGAAAGAGAGAGAGAGAGAGAGAGAGAGAGAGAGAGGAAGAGAGAGAGAGAAAGAAGCACAGATTAGGGACAAATAGAATGAAATTGCTAAGTCAAATAAAAAATTGATTAAACACACAAAAAAAGAAAGAAGCACAGAGAGGATGAGTGAGAAAGAATGAGCATGCCAGGGCATCTAGCCACTGCAAACAAACTCCAGACACATGTGCCACCTTGTGCATATAGCTTAGATTGATCCTGAGGAGTCAAACCTGGGCTCTTTGGCTTTGCAGGCAATCACCTTAACTGCTAAGCCATCTCTCTGGGACCCAATATTCCTTTTTTATTAGTTAGGGACATAATCAGTACGTAAACAGCACATTTGTTCCCATCCTTGCCCTCATCCCTGCCTCCGCTCCAAAGGGACCCTCTCACACTCATGGTGATCCTCCTATCTTAGCCTGCTAAGTGCTCACATGCTCCTCCCTCTGGGCCTCATTCTCAGTCAGGTGGCTGTCCTCATACCTGCATTTCAACCACTGATTCTTTGCTAGGGATCTTCAAGAAGATTCTCTACTTCATGACTAAAACAATCAAAGCTCCTCTCCTAGCCCACCGTGAGTTCAACCTGCTTCTCACCATTTGGGACTCCCCTAAATTCTGACTAGAAATCTTTCCCCTGTGTTTCTATTAGCATTCCTGGCCAGCCCTCAGTGGAATGGTGGCTGAACTCTGATGGAAGTTTCCAGATATAAGACATTTCAAGGAACATTTACTCCTATTGCTGCAGACACAAATGATAGCCTCTGTGACTGACCTCCTGCCACTGTATGTCATCAAATGCCACAAAGCAGAGGGAATTTCCCAGATGGCATTTCTCTGTGCAGACTCCAGAAGTGTTGTCTGGTCATAGCAGTTCTGCTTGCTTGTGATAGCAGGGTTCATTGTGGGTTTTGAGTCTCTTGTTATTTGTTTCTTTTATCACAGCCTCGACCTTTTTATCTACCTCTTCCTTGATGTCCAAACAACTTATATTTTCCTCCATTAACTTGACATTGTTGTTTTCTTTTTATATAATTGTTTTTGCACCTGACACTTGAATATTTTCTGAGACACATGTCTTTTCTTTTGTGTCAGCCCCACTCTCTGTGGCTGTGTCCTCCCCACCATGATCCTAGAACGTTTTTCTCTTCTTTTCTTCCACCTTCCAAATTCTCTGTTATTTTTACTAAGTAGAAACTTTGTATGGACACATCATATGCTGGTACCATCATTATCCTTCTCCCTGTCCTCACTCAAATGAGGGCCATCCTTAGGAGGATTGCTAATATACCATGGAGAAAGGTGACAGGGAGTAAGAATGTAACGGCCAGAAGGCCTGAAGGAGTAATTTGGGGCAATATCCTGTGGACAAAAAGGGGTCACTGCATTCATGAAGCTATAGTTACTTCCAAAAGACTGGCAACATATTGAGCACATCAAGATTTTGACATGGATGCTGGAAAAAGGCGAAATAAGAATCTACACACTATCAAAATGGAAGAGGAACTATTTGGAAAGAAGGAATGGTTGAATGGAAGACGGATAGACAAGGAGATAAAAGATGTTAATGGGAAGAGATTATGATCAAATTACATTATATTCATAAAAGAAATTTTTCAATAAAAAGGTTTAAAATATGGCAGAATTTGTCAGTGAATACATTCTGTAGTCTCTTGCTATTAACCTCTGGTTTTAATACACAGGATATCCTAAAATGCAAGATGTTAGGTTGATTGTTTTATATGTTAACATGTGTGTTGTAATATGGAATGTATATTATTTTAGAGAAGATTACAGGGCTGCTTGCCAGAAGGTATAGTCTATATCTCTGCATTGAATAACCAGGAAATACCTGTTAAGTCTAATTGTTCTATGACATAGTATGTCTGTGATAATTATCCATTCAGTTTTTATTTATTTTAGATGACTTATGTAAAGATGATAATGCAGTATGAATATCTTTGGGCTCACTGATGGCCATGTGTATAATGAGGAACTATGTCAACTTGTATGTCCATTTAGCATTCATTTTGTGAAATGAAATGTCCTAGTATTTCGGATACATATATTTACAATTATCACATCTCCTTGATGAATTATATCCTTATTATATTTTATTTTATGTGCATGCATGTATGTATGTGCTATGTATATGTGTGTGTTCATATTAAACAATAATATGTAGATTTAAAAAATCTATGAAGACATGCCAGTGAGACACATTAAAATTCTTAAGATCTCAATCACAGATAACATGCCATGGAGAGTGCACAGAACTAGAACACAGGTAAATGAGGAAATAGGGAAGGCTAAAACATGTACCTTCTCCTGAGAAAACAGAGATTGTTAGTGTTTTTGAAATGCAGAAGATATTTTATGTTGCTTTGAGTGTAGGAGAGAGACTACTGCTATGATGTCTCGGTTTTAATTTCACCTGGCAGTTTGTCTCACTGCATCACTGCACCCACCAGCTCATTTGCATATCGCTCTCTAAGGGGGATTCTCCTTTCCAGTCTGAGATAAAAGCATGACAGTAATATTGTCTTCACTGATCAGATCTCTTCAGTTCACCTGAGCTCCTCAGTCTCCTAATCCTCTGAAAATCTTGGAGACAGAGATCAGAAAGGATTACGCAGAGGGAGGGTGAGATCCTGGCTCACTGCTGACCAGGTGTGAGATGTGCAAGTCTTGTCATTAGATGGACCATTTGATATATGGATCTCTGAAAATGAGGCAGAATCCAGAAGGAACTCAGGCCTGTGCTTTGGTGCAGAGTCGGATGCAGATGATGAAATAAAGAGAAGATTTCATCTAGAGAACCTGAAGTGTCTGAATTGTTGTGTTTTTGCGAAAATGGATACTGTGAGGTAGTAACCAAAGTAGCACACATGAAATAAAGACATCACATGAGATAAATAATGCAATGAATGTCATCAAATGTTCTCATAATATTTATATAACCATGCACATCTCCACATGATACCAGGTAGCAGTGGGGATGTTGTGATGACCCAGACTCCACTCTCCCTATTTGTTCCTCCTAGAGAGTCAGCCTCTGTCTTCTGCAGGCTTAGAGAGAGCCTCCTACAAGGGTACTGATACAAATACTTATTTGTATTGGTTACTGAAGAAGCCAGGCCAGTCTCCACAGTACTGTTCTATTTGATTTCTAGTCAATGTTATGGGATCCAACATAGTTCCAGTGGCAGAGTGTCTGGGACAGATGTCACACTCATCGTTAGGAGGGTGGGGGCTGAGAAAATTTGGGTCTATCATAGAATGAAAAGTGCACCTGTTCTTCTTGTAGTTGAGAAAGCCTGAACACAAACATTCTGCTTGGGGAAGCCCACCTGACACATGTGTTGCTTGTCTGGGGGACAACCTTGTAGGGTCTGTGTGTCTCTGTGACAATACACTGGAGAATTCAGGGTTATAGTTTGCTGCTGAGGGCTCAACCTTGAGTGTCTTGCCTGGACCTTCTTCACCAGTCATTTCTAGTCTCATCAGCTGAAGCAGGCTCGATCTCACATGGGTGTGGTGGGATACCATGGAAGAGCTTCTCAGAAATGATACATAACAGGAGGTGAAGTGAACGGAATGCTCCTCTTAACTATACAGGACTTGTCTGCCTTCATCGCCCAACTGAATTTACTCTGCAGCACAGCAAAATAGCTGTGTGACTAGTGGCCATTAAAATCTGACAGAAATGTCTTGATTTAACTTTACCAAGTTATGTATGTCTTACTAATATTTGATGAAAGTAAAACTACTACCTACTTCCAGTTTTTCTTACACATTGTTTTTCAAGACAAGAGATACATATTTTATACCATTGTTTTCAGGGATATGTCAAGTAAAACTTTTCATTCTAGATTTTCACTTAGTAGATAATATGCTAATGCATATTGTCAAAATTCTTAGCACAAAAGGCTTTGAGCATTCTCAGTCACTGCATATGGATATAAATCATTTTCTAAATTCCAACAATGGATTTCAAAAATAGACAACTATATATTGGAGAACAAGAAGTCACGTAAACATATTCCACTTTAAATTAAATTTGCTTGGCTCATACAAAAGGTACTACGTCATGGTGGGAATATGAAAAGGAAAATGGTTTCTCAAGAACCCAGAGCCACAGTTAGACTCCAGAGCTACCTTGTGAACAATAACAAGAAGGTGTCAGAAAGCTGCCAAGAACCAGAGCTACTTTCTTTCTCCATCAAAATGGAGTACCAGCCTGGTTCTAGGATGTTCTGAAAACTCTTGCAAAGGAGGAGGCAGTTGAGCTACACAAATGGGAAGAAGGGGACCTATTCTAGGGCACAGTGCAAGGACCACAGCTCTTCTCACAGCTTTCCATCTACCTGGCTTCTAGCCCACCATTAGCATGACCATCGTTAGCATGAAAATTGGAAATGTGCTGAACCACTTTTCATTGTGTAACTTGTAACCAATTTGACAACTCATTAGGAAATTGATAACCCTGCCTAGGAAATAACATATCTTCTAGCATCTTTAATTAAAGCAGTTATCTGCTATTTTAAATTGTTTTTCAGGTTTCTCAAGTCTCTGCTATTTGACATGATGTGATTTCTATATATTTATCCAATGTGTCTGTCAGCATTTCAAAGAAGATAAACTGTAAATTGGAAAGAGGATTGAACTCATTTTACCATACCAAATTTGTAAAGTTCTTATTGTTATTCCTTTATTAAGCACCCCAACTTCCAGAGTGATGTGCATTCTATAAAAATACAGTATCATCATCAATAAATCAAAAGGCAGAGGAGATAGAGATAAATGCTTTCATTCTTCAGTCCTTGAATCTAAACATGACTGCTCCTCTCCCATAACTGACTCAGGCTTAGTAAAGGGGAGTTGTTTTGGCATTATTTTTCTACAATTCATAACAAATTATTTTGACAGTGAGTATTCCAAAAATCCAATGAGCATTTGGTCATAAACCAACCATCTGTGCCACATTTTGACTAGCTGTATCCAAGCTCACAATATTCACTTAAATGCAATATAAATGGGAATCTTTTGTTGCCTTACCACATCACCTCCCCACACCATTCTCTTGCCTCCCACAGAAGAACAGATTCCGTTGAATGACTTCCATCCTGTATTTAACTATATAAAATAGAAGAGATCCTGTCACAAGTTAATGTCACTCTTGCCCATGCCTGTTATCTGAGAGGAGCAGCTGGCCCTCTGTGTTGAAGGAGTTTTTGTTCGAGTCTGTATCACTGTGGGAGGGTAATTCCACTGATGACAGTAATAAGTGGCAGCGTCTTCAGGCTCCATGCCACTGATGGTGAGAGAGTAAGAGGTCCCAGACCCACTGCCACTGAAGCGAGCTGGGACTCCAGAAGCCAGCTTTGATGTGTCATAAACCAGCAGCTTAGGGGAAGCTCCTGACTTCTGTTGGTACCAGTTCATGTAACTTATACTTTCGCTGGCTATGCAGGTGATGGTGACCCTCTCCCCTTGAGAAACAGCCATGGATGCTGGAGACTGTGTGAGCACAATTTCTCCATTGGATACTATGATCATGCGGGAGAGATGAAAAGAAATAGATGTTAGAAATTGAGAACCAAGAATATTTTCATTTCCTACAGAACCATTAAAGAAAGAAACAATGGATTCTCTTAGACTCAAACTTAATTGGAGAATAGTTTTCTACGTTTTCATCTCTGATCCTTCTCTCTATCATACCTGTGACACTGAGTAGCAGGAAGCTGAAAATTTGGGCCTGAAAATCCATTTTGCTTTCTGATCTCTGTCTCAATTGATACACTTCCCTTCTTATAAGTCTTTAAGGGAAGTAGGAGCCACCTGTGGTTTCTGAGGAAGATATATGCAAATAGATGGGTGTAGACTAGTCAGATTTTGGCTTATGAATCTATGTGGCCCTTGTACTTATCTGCAGAGGTAAAGTTGATAAGGAAGGAGAGTACTCAATGTTTTTGTTTTTCTTCTGAAGGGGTTCTTGCTCCTGGTCATGCACTTTACTTTACCAAAGTATTTCTATGAAGATTGGTTGAATTTGACATACTTGGAAAAGTAAATTCAACTGAGAAGTGTGTGATATATATATATCACACACTTCTCTTTCATTATAAAAACTTGCTAAACATTAACATTTGCAACCGATCAGAAAATTCACAGCTCTTCCTAATCCCCAGGTCATCATCCATTCTTCCTGCTCAAGTGAGAACGTGCGTATACTCTGAACCCCAAAGACCAAAGAAAGCCAGCTTTACAATGAGTTATCTGGAACCCAGGGATATTTGTGCACAGTTTTACACAATCTAAGCACAGAGAAGAATGGGAAAAATCAAACTTCCTTTCTGAAATGAAAGGAAACTTAGCTATTATTTTGTAGTGCTCAGACAAAGTCATAGTCCTGTGTTTAGCACTGAGACATCTCTGTTATGCTATCCAAGACATCTCTATTATACCTCTGGGATGATTGATTAGGAGATGGCAGAAAGAATGTGAGAGCCAAAGGATGGAGGAACAATTTGAAGTGCTGTCTCCAGGCACAAAGTGGTCATTGCATTCATTGTCTCACAGAGGCCATTGTTACCTGCACAAAATCTGCATAAATTTGGGCCCATCAATATGTTGTCATTGAAGATACTGCAGGGAAAAAAGAAAAATAAATCAGAATAGAAAAACTGAAGAAGGTAGAATAGAAAACAGAAGATCACTGGAGGGTAGATGAGGAAGGTAAATGAGAAGGTTTAAAAGGATTATGTAAATTTTTAATAAAGTTCTAAAAATGAGTTGTGATTATGTTGACTTCACAGCAGCCATTTTGGATAATCTCTCTAATTCAAGATCCTTAGATTTACTTTATCTGTATTATTTTTTTTGCAATGTAATGACATAGTCACATATTCTTGAATTATAATATGGACATGTTTGGTCAGCATTTTTTTGACAGTTGCTTGCACTTTAAATATATAATGAGTAAGGAATCAATTGAGTCCTACTATTCTTTTAAGATTGGAATTATGTCTCTCATGTGAACAAAACTGTATTAGTATTGTGAACCTTACAAGTTAGGCTGCTTTGCATCCAGCCATGGGTGAACAAGTTGGTCATCAATCACATATTTTATAAATTACTATAAAACTAAACAATGGAGAGAAAACAAATATTTTCATTTTTTGAAATGGATGATATAGGACTGTTATTCCTGAGATAAGAAAAGGAGAACACTAGTCCGAAAAAGAGCAACACTTTCTCTGTGAAGCATGTTTTCAAACTGTAATGCAGGTAAGTGAAACAAACAATTCTGACTCTTTACGAGAGTTGAAGACACCGACACTAAACTGCAGAAATTTAGGCTTTTGTACAAAATAGGATTCTGTAGAATTCTTAGAGGACTGATCTAGAAATCTCAATGGATATCCATATCATCAGAGCTGGGTGTACCCAAGAGGCTTTGTGCTGATCTCATCCTCTGAGAGCTCTGCACACCCAGGAGTTTTTAGCCCAGACCTATCTTCTGCAGTTTAGTCTCTTTGTCTTCAACTCTCTGAAAGAGTCAAATTTAATCTATAAATTGCTTTTGCTAATATAGCCACTTTGCTTTACCAACTCTTACAAATCATTAATATAGAAGATCTTTCCAACTCCTAATTTGTTCAGTTTAAGGAAAGGATAATGAAATTAACACACACATAGTATATGATGGAAGTCGATCCAAACAGAAATAAAAATGCAATTATTTCTGGAAAAATATGCAACTGAAAACTATTTCATTGAATAAGATATAGTGACACTATTCCATGATAAGTCCTTGTGCAGGTGATGCATCACCATAGTCACAGACATGGCTCTGGAAAACTATTAAACATACTGTGACAGAATAATGTAAAACCTACAAGTTCTTTAATTCAGGTGACAATGCAGAGCCACAGAGGACCCTGCTGGGCACAGTGACTGTACCCATACTTCTCCCCTCCCTGACCTGTATCCCAGAGCAGCACCCACAGCAAGGGTGCCCTGACCCATCTCTGAGAGTTGGACCAGAGGCTGCTCCTCACTGGTCATGACAAGCTGCCCTTAATGAAACTCTGAGTGATCCATACTGCCGCCTATGATGGTTTTACTGATGTCAAAAAGGCCGTTCATGGTTTATCAGTGTAGTACTGCTACACACCAAGTTAGAACATGCATTTCCCTAGGGTTTCTCTTTTATTCTTTTATTCTTTTCTGTCTGCAAATCTACATTGGGGTGTGCTCTGTGACTGCTGTTTTTTTGATCTTTCAAATCTATTTCCATATCACTCCAAACAATAATGCATTTTATTCACACCATTGCCTGCAGGTGAATGCAGGTGGATTTTCAGAACCCTGAAATAGGGTGGCCATAGTTTGGAGGGAGAGGGAGAGTTTGCTCCACTGACTCCATAAAATGTCATCAGGGCATTTAAAGTTTGAGAGATGTGAATGTGGAATGCAGACAGAGGCTGGGAACTTCATGAATGATGAAATGGTCAATGGCTTGTTCTCCCCATGGATGCCTGCAACATGACTCCAGAGACCCCATAGGAAGAATCACTGTCCTGGGTGATGTAGAACTGGGAACAAGCAGTCTTACTATTCTTATTACTTCTATTACTGGAAGCTACTGCTGCAGAAACTGGAATTCTACAGCAAGGCTATTTGACCACAGTCTGAATGGATGTGAAATTTGACCAGACCAGTCTCACAGGAGTGGTCAGACCTGCTAACATCACTGGATACTAAGAGCATCAGTATCTAGGAACCCATTTTATTCTTACTAGTTTTACTTATTTATTCTTACTGCCAGCCCTGATTCTTTTGACTGCATAGACATGTATTAGTTGCGCCCCCTGCAGGAAAGGTGACAAATGACGGCAGGGTTGGGTATTTGGCCAAGTTAGAGCCTAGAGGAACCAGTCCACTGTGATCAAGGATAAATCCTAGTGTGATGAGAACAAAACTTATGAACAGACAAAACTGGGAACATGCCTCCATGTGAGGGACCAAGAGCATAAGAGCTACATGCATATGATCACGTGAGCATAAATACACTTGCACTGCAGTTCTTAGCATCCAGAAGTAAAGAAACACTTTTTACCTTGGTTCTAGAGCAGCAATACTCCAAGGAGAAAAAGACAAGGAATTGTGATGGGAGATAAATATGTTAGAAACTAGAAATGTGTTTCCAAGCTGAGCTGCATCAAAGCTCTATTACCTGCCCTTGTGTACTGCTCTGGGCTAACACAGGGCTGGCTATTAGGATTGGGGTGGTAGGTAAGGTATACTCTGTCTCCTGTCAATCACTGCTTTTCGTCTGAATGTAAGAACCAGAAATGTCTCACAATGACTCCCAGGATACAGTGGCCCTTCTGCCCATTTCAGGATCCAGAGCCACTGCTGCAGTTAAGGGAGGCATCTGTGGGGAGCCTTAGGGCTGAAGGGCTTAAGACTGGGCAAGGCCATTCAGTGGGGAGGGGCTCAAATATCTCAACTTTGTCCTTTCACTTTCATGCATGCCTTGTTGTTCCTCTGACATGGATTCGTAGTGCCTTAGGGAGCCCTGGTGTGCCTCTCACCAGCCAAGAGGCTGCTCACTATGTGTCTTGCCAGTGCCTTTCAGCTACCCTGGACATAACAGCATCCCCAGGGCCTGAATCTTCTGTTAAACAAACACTTGTTTGTATAAGGACTCTATCCTTATGTCTAAAGGAACAACGACCGCATTCCCTGCTATAAATATCCCTCCCAGGTGGAGCTAGGCTGTCATTAGAATAGAAATCCATGTTATGCAGGAGGACTTTTACAGTTGTCCTTAGCCTCTGATCTGAGCCAATTAGGATTGTCCCATTTTTTTCTGTTATGAACCATTTAAGGACAGCAACTGAAGCAAAATTTGGCTTTCCTCACCTTTCCCCTATCTGTAAAATTAACCTCTTCTGCTGAGCCCATCAGAGCACTTGTGCTGTCTGAAGGAATCTAAAGGTGTCAGCAAAGCCATGAAGGACTCCAGCTGAACTGCCTCAGTTCTATTGTTTGGATCTTCCTGCTGTGGATTACTAGGACTGAAGTCGTGTCTCCATTCAATCACACTCTTCACAGTAACCTACAAATAACCCTGCTGCCACGAAGCCCTTCTGGTGCCTCCTTGAATTGATTGTTCTTTCCTATACAAAATAGCTCTGGGAAGAAGGAAGGAAGAAGGAAGGAAGGAAGGAAGGAAGGAAGGAAGGAAGGAAGGAAGGAAGGAAGAAACAGAATGAAGGAAAGTAATGGAAGGAGACAGGCATGTTCTGGATACCAGCAGATGCTTTTCTTGTATAGTGGAAAGCATTCACCTGCCAATAGGCCTGACGTATAACTGAAACCTTTGAGCTGCTTCTGACCCCTCATAATCCCTCTCTTGTACGGTGAGCCATTCTGTGCATGGTTTAAAAGCTTCACTGAAGATCACTTGCTTCATCCCCATGATTCAGGTTTAAGGAGTCAAATTCCTAATTATGTGATTTATCATTACACAACCACAGTCACACTGAAGCTTACAGCTACCAGTGCATATTGTTATATGAATCTGTAATATGAAAATATTGGAAGATTATCTATGGTTCATCAATATCCTTGCCACTTACTATCTGCAGTTAACATTTTGTTGTATACAATTTATCACATATCAGCCCATCCATCTGTCTGAGAATTCACCTATCCATCAGTCCATCTAATCCTCCTTCCTTCTACCAATCCATCCACCCATCCATCCAAATCTTGATCTATCCAGCTCTCCATCTATTCAGCTCTCCATCTATTCATCTACCAGCCTTCGAAAGCATCCATTCATACGCCTCTCAGCATCTCTATCCATCCAGATCTCCTTCCATTTTGATGTAAACATAAGTATACTTTATCACTAAACCCTTCATAGCTCACACCTCTCCATTTCCATGGACTAGGAAGATGTGGCTGGGCAGCAAATGTTTGAGACAGAAAGAGATGAGGTGGCTCCAGGGTCACAACATAAGGCTCTTTCTTCACCTTATGTCCAAGTTATGAGTAATTGTTTTTGCCTGACTCCTTTGAGGTATCTTATGAGTCTCTAATATAGAATTTTTACATCATTTAAAAATATACTCCCAATTCCATGTGAGTAAATATAAAATGGAACAAGTGAGTTTAAAAAGTTGCACAGAGTACTGTGATTTGGATGGGTTGTAAATGTCTCCAAAGGATTTATATTGGTTCTGGAGTGGCGCTGTGGACCTGGTAGGATCTATAAAGTGTAGGACCCAGTGTACATGAAGCAGTGACTTAAAAAGTAATTCATAATGATCTTTTGCCCATGCTAGTGCAATAGTGGCACACAGCCTTGGTGAGTAACCAATAGTTTTTTGATTGGCTAAGAGATCCACTGAGTGTAAAGGAACCCATATCTGGAATTGGGGACCAGATCAGAATCATATGGAGACAAAGATTATGTTCTCCAGTGTCAAGCTCTCACTAGACTTTGGCTAAATGAGGGTTTAAATATATCAAATTTCTGTAAATTAATAATGCTTATCCTAGTTAAACTATGCTGACTTAACTTTCTGTTGGATAATCTGTTCTTCCTTTTCAGAAGGTAGTGAGACACAAGGAGATAAATCACCCCTCACACTTCAGCCAAGGCACAGCTGAGACCACAGAGGAACTGGAAAGACAAGCAAGAGTACTGCTTCCATGATGGCACCAGGGTGAAGAAGACAGATCCTGATGATAGTCAATACTTAACCAGAGATACAGAGGCTCCTGAGAGTTCATCACTGAAGTAGACTTAAAACACACCCACCACAGCTCAGGGAATTTTGCAGAAGAGTGGGTAAAAAGGTAAGAGCCACAGGTTGAGACATTGTGCCCAGAGGCATCCCTCCCCCCCAAAAAAATATCTGACTGCTGCTCTCACAACACAAAACCCACAACCCCATAGGGAATACCTGAAACCCCACTGAGGAGTATCCCCAGTGCAATGGGGGCCTGGATGTGGAAAAAGAGGGTACCAACACCTGATGTATCCCTAAAAAATGTTGTTAATAGCAATGAAAAAAAAACTTATCTTCGAGGGTTGTTTGTGATAAGTGCTGTTTGTTTTATACAAACACACATACATGCACACAGGTGCATGCACACATATACCTAAACATGTAGAACTTCACGCATACCATAAACACATGCAAAAACAAAAAGGAAAGCCAATGATGGCAAGATCCTGGAGAAGAGTGGAAGTGCCTGTTTCCATAGAAGAGAACGTAGCCAGTGGCCAGGGTTCTACTTGTCTCTCATGTGACCAGGCCTGCATGGTGCAGGTTCGATGGTGAGGGATGCACAGTGAGGCTCCATTGTGAGGCTTGCATGGTAAAGGCTGTGCTGTCTCCTGTTCTATTCAGGCTCTCAGGGGTCCAGGAGGAGATTAATGTTGTGTTTAAGATGCATAAATCAAAGCACAAGTTGTCTTAACAACTAGAGTCAAACCTGCATGGCTCTGAATTCTTATTGAGAGAGGTCCTATGCTCAGAGATTGTACACCTGGACACCAGGCCCCCAGGGACTGATGGAGGTAAAAACACTTCACTTTCTTCTTATGACATTTCCTTGCTAGCTATTCCTGCCTTTCCTCTGAAATGAGAGCAGAGACTTTCCCTGGCTCTGGCCCTGCTGCTTGGAAGCCCATAATTGGGGAAAGGATCCAAATGGAGCCATTTCTCACTGATGATGAGCAGGTTGGCTTAGTGTGAGGCTAGAAACCTTTCTTCTGTATAAGACAACTTTTGTCTTTGTATTCTAAGAATTCAATGAATATAAATGAGATATGCACATGTTGTCAAGTTTGAATATAACACTATGCCTTAAATAATGTCTTTATTACATCTTCAATTTCACTGTTTCTACAGCTGCTTCTTTGTGCCTATGCCCAGTCTTTCTGGAGATCATCATCACCTGTATGAGCTGGGAACCAATGTTCCCTGAGTTGTATTGTAATGTATTCTCTACCATCCTCAAGTAAGTTTGCATGAAAACTAATGAATAGTACCCACTGTGAGGACAGTTCAGAGTGAGTTGCCATTCTTGGACATCATGAAAATCTTTATCAAGCTGAGGATCTTGACACTATCTGGAAAAGCTCAGAGAAGGAGCCTATGAGAGCTAGGACAGGACAGAAAGATGCCTGAAAGCCCTCAGATGGGCTTTTAATCCACGAGCCATGGAGACAGGTCTCAAAGAAGCAAGACCCTCCTTGCTATTAACATGAGGCACTCTTGGGTGGTTAGGTAAGGATAAACATGGGTCAAGTTCAGCAGGTCTATTGTGGGCTCAGAAAAAAAAATGTGCAGTGTTATCTTTGCAATGTGCTAAAAGCACTACAGAGAAAATACACATTGCAGAAAACACTTGAACTTTAAAGTCCCAATCTATAAAGTCAGAAATCAAGCCTAGTGACACTTTAGAGGACAGAAAGAGTTGAGTCCACTGGGTGTCTTCTGCCTAAGCCACATCTGCCTGCATCACTGTCAGATGGGAGAGACTGAGAAGCCTCTGATACCTGGAACAGCTGAGACCACTGTAACTTGGGAGAGCTGAGATGATAGTTTCTGTATTGAGAACCATTGTTGCCTGGGAAGCCGAGAACAAATGATGTCTGAAAGAGCTGAGATAACTGAGGATTATGGGAACCAGGGGTCCCTGGGTGAGCTAAGAGCAACGGTTTCCTCTTTGAACACAGAACAACTGTTACCTGGGTAAGGTGTGAACACTATTGCCTGCATGATCTGAGATCTTTCGTTTCCTGGGGAAGCAGAGAACTCTGTTATCTGTATGAGGTAAATCCTCTGTTCCCGTGTGGACCAAGACCACTATTGCTTCAGGACATTGTTACTATGTAAGTAAGCTGATTACCGCAGTCACTGCGTGAGCTGAGATTCACAGTTACTTGCAGAGGTAAGCTGACTGTTAACTGGGAGAACTGTGATCACTTATGAAGCTCAGACAATGCTAAATTGCTTGATCTGGGAACCAGTGTACTTGGGTGAGCTCTGAACCATTGCTGCTTCGGTGAGCAGACACCACAGTTACCTGGGTGAGGTGAGACCACTGATTTCTGTATGAGCAATGATGTATTACCTGTGTAAGCTGAGACTGTTAAATGTATTCATAGGAGCCACTACTACCTGGGGATTGGAAACACATGAATAAGCTGAGAATCTGTTACCTGGGAGAGCTTACAATAGCTGCTGCCTGTGGTAGTTAAAGCACCCTGACATACAGTGGGGATGACCACTGCCACCTGTGTGAGTGAGAACTACTGTTATCTATGGGTGGTGAGATGTTCATTTCTTGAATGAGCTGAGACTTGTTGTTCACTGGATGAGATGTGACCCACTGTTATATCTGTGAGCTAGGATCTCCTATCTGCAGTTTCTGTGACCACAGTTAACCAGGAGGTCTGAGGTGATTGCTACCTGTGGAAAATGAGAATCATTGTTTTCTCAGGAATTTTACAACCACTATTAGAGGGGTGTCTGAGAACTGCACTTCCATGGGTGACATAATGGAATCACTGTTTGCTGATTAGACCAAGAAGTACATGTTTCTCAGTTAAAGAAAAAGAAGTACATGTTTCTCAGTTGAAGAAAAAATTATCAGTGTTATCTCTGTGAGTTGAGCTACATTGGTGGGCTGCAAACCATTGTTACTTGTTAGGATCAAGACTAAAATTGTTAGGTGTGCTGAGTCTACAGTTTCCTTGGTGATCTGAGACAACTGTCACAGTGTTACCTGAGATAACTGAGATTTGTGCTACATAGAATATTGACACTAGAGATGCATGTGAGAGTAGAGACCTGTTAAAAACTGGAGAGAATAAGTTACCTGGGTGAGGTGAGAAAACAATGACACAGGTGGGCTGAGACAACGATTATTGAATAAGATGATGACCACTATTCACAGGGGGAAGAGACCACTATACTGGAATGATGTGACCACTGAAACCTGGAGTTGCTAAGACAACTATTCCCTGGGGGAGCTGACCACCTGCTGCATGAGGAAAGTGGGATATTTGGTACATGCATGATCTCAGGACTGTTCACTGCTGACTTAGAACCACTGGAACATTGGTGAGCTGAGAACAGGATTACTCAGTCGATCTGCTCCTCAGTGTTAAGTGGCTGAGATCACTGAAACAAGGTAATTTGTGACTGTCTTTTGGATTCGAAAACACTGACTTCTGGAAAACATGAAATGACCATTTCCTGGTTGAGATAAGCAGTGTGGTTACCTGGTCCGTTTAGATAAGTGATAGGGATATAAGTCTACATTATCTGCTGAGTACAACCACAATCACCTTTGTGAACTGAGACAACATTTACTGTACTTTGAGGAGAATGGCACCTGGGAGGTCTCAGACCTGTTTCCATGGTGGGCTGGCAAAACTGTTACTTGGATGATCTGAGCCATAGTTACACTGAGGGCCTGAGACCACTGTTACTTATGTGTTCACCATCATTGTTGACTGTGTCCGAGGGAGGGGTGTCATGGGTCACTGTTACTCGAGGTGAAGAGACCACTTGTCAGGGTGAGCTTTGAACTATTGCTAACATGATATGTGTGACCACTGTCACCTGGAGTTGGCAAGACCACTGCTCCCCTGGTGAGCTGAAGACCACTGTCAGCTGTGGCAGCTGTGACATCTGTTACAGGTTTGATCATTGAAAGATTTTTAAAATAAAGAATTTAAAATCATCATAATGTTGGTAGCTATGACCATGGTTGTGTTGTAGGATTTTGAGAGTAATGGAACCTCTTTACCTCCTTGAGCTGGGAGAACCTAAACCCTGATATACCTGAATTAATGTGATGTAGGGTACCACAGAACACTGACCACAGTTAGATTGTAACAACTCTTTTCTTGTTGATCTGAGATACTTGTTTGGGCTAAGATCATTGTTCATTGTGAGTGTTGAGAATAATTTTCAAGTAATATGAGAAGCTAAGACCCAGTGTTACCTGTGGATGCAGAGTTCACTGTTTTTGTGGAAAGGGAAGAACTACAGTTATTATAGTGAAACGAGAAATGAGTAAACCAACTGCTGAGACCTTTGATCCCTGGGCAAGTAGAACCAATGTCAAATGTGAAGCTGGGACATCACCTGTTTGGCCCCAGAAGCATTTTGCCCTGATGACTTTCAAATATCACCATGCTGATGAGCTTCGACCCTGGTGTCCGTGGTGGTCTTCCTCTTAGTAATGTGTACTGTCTGAGACCACAGGTACCAGCTTAAGGTGAAGACAGCCCCTAGTTCATCCAAGAAGTGACACATATGGGACTTAACATTACCATTTCCTGGTAGAGAGTATTGTTACCTGATGAACCTTAGAACCTTCTTAAGTCATCAGGCAGCAGACATGTAATAACAGCTTGATGGCAGGTCTCCACTCCTATTTGGGTGAGCCAAGACCACTGCTGGTTGTCTGAGCCAGGCATGACATAAGATAATTAATGTGAACCGACACAATATTAACCTGTATAAATTAGGAAAAATGCTAACTAGGGGATCTGAGGTTCTTTTTACCAGGGTGGGCTAGCAAAACACTTACTGGCCTGAAATCACTGATGTTGGGCCCTGAGAACCACTGACAACTTTGGGAGCAGTGAGAAGTGTTTTCAGGGTGAAGTTAAAAGTACTGTTAACATAATAGTTTGAGACCACTGCTACATGAATTTGCTAAGAAAACCGTGATTCCCATAAGTGTCGAGGGCAGGTTCACTGTCATCTGTGAGAGCTGGAACATCACCTACTCCTACAACCTGTGAAGAATTCTTCTCTGTTGAACTGAGAACCAGTTTAATATGGGTGAAAATGGTCCATGGATACCTTGTTGATCTGACTCTTCTGTGATCAGAAGTGGTTGTAATCACTGTTACCAAGATATGTTGAGAAACCTTATATGATCCAACACCTGAAACTTTGGACACATGAAACTTTGATTTCCCAGTTGAGATGACATGTACTGTTATCTGGTATATCTGACAAAATTGTTAGATAAGACAGCTGATAACCATGTTGTCTTTTCTTTTTCCCTTTAGGTGAACTTTCTTCATTATGGAAAAAGGCAGATGTTGTAATGAAGAGATTCGGTTTTCCCATTACTGGGTTGAGATAAATTTTAATTATTCATAATGGAATGGAACTATTGGTAATATATGTACATACATACATAAATATATACATGCATATATGTTAATATGTGTTGTGTTTCAAATATAAAATCTCTCTCTGTGCTTGCTAATAAATAAATACAAATAAAAAAAGTACTCCATAGACTCATGGTTTGAATACATGGTCTGCAGCTGGTGGGTCTGTTTTAGATGATTGTAATATGAACAAGAAGTGGAGACTTTGCTGGGGGAAGTGATTCTCTGGGGGTTGGTCTAAAGATTTACAGTGAACTACCACTTCCTGTTAATTCCTTTCAAATTTTGGCTGCAATGTGACCAGCCTGCTGCTTTTCCTTTCCCACCATAATGTATCCCTTTTTAAACTGTAAGCCACAACAAGCCCTTTTCCTTCTTTCTGGTCAGATTCTATTCTGTTAATGAGAAAGTAATGAATACAGTTGATAAAATACTGGGATTGTTTTTAAGAATAAAATTAAGCATTGAAAATATATATTTGTGATAGAAAGGCATAACAGTAGGAACTTGTTATGAACTGAGATAGAAGATGATGGATAGATAACTGATGGATAATGATTTGACACAGAAAGATAAATAGATGGAAGACAGATGATTAATAGATAAATATCATACACACATATATAAGGAAATATATTTAACAATTGAAGGGAACAATGTCATATGTATAAAATGATACTTACAATGGTTGTGAAAGTAGGCTATTCTCAACTTAATTTGCTTTTTTCTAATCACTAACAATGTTGAGTGTATTTTCAGGTGTACATTATCTTCTTTGCTCAAGTATCTTCATCACTTGGAATTATATTATCTTGCTTAGTATTACTAGATCTTATTCTTCTAATTAAATTAGGAAAATTAATTATTTTTAATATTCTGGATATTTGTCTGACAAATGACTTGTAAATATTACTTAACAGGCCAAGGGTTGTCTCTTTGTCTCCATAATTTCTTAAATATAACTATTTAACAGGTAGTATATTTTCCAAAAAAAAATAGCTCATTGACATTATCTCAGAAGTTGCTGATATGAACCTTCTGAAATTCTGATGGCCTAGCTAAGACATGGGAGGAACAGATGTAGGTTAGGCTAGTCAAAGCCAGAATGTTCAAATAAAGTCACAAGCACAATGGTAACTGAGTATGCTGACATTATCTGCAGAGGAAGTGCTTCTGAGTGAATTCAAAGGTAGATTTTACTTGGTAGATCTGACTCAATTCAGCCAAAGTGCTTAAATGTCCAGTTTCTCCCTATTGCAAAGTCATCTTGTTGGTTTGGCTGTTGATCTCCCTGTGCCAAGGAACTCTAGTGTCCTATAGAAAGTCAGAGTCAACACCAGACAGCAGCCTCAAACATGTAGTTCTAAAGGAAAAAAAAAAAAAATGAAGTAATCCAATCACCTGGATAACCTCAGAAGCATGATCTTCAAACATCCACGTGAGACAGAAGCCTGGGCAAACCACTCAATACAACCTTTGATACCCTTATGAGCCACCCACACCCTGCCCAGGCATCTGCCTCCTAGAAAGAGCACGAATAAAAACGTGTGTGCTTTATGAATGTGATTTGGTATTTTGATATGAAGCTGCCACAGGGAGCCATGATAAAATGCATTATAATCATATCTCCATAGGATTGTAAATCTGGAAATCTAACTCTGGTGTGAGTCAAGTATTACACAGAACCATTTCCTTGCATTTCCTGGTTCTCTTAGTGGAGCATGTAAAATTCAAAGAAAACTAAAGCATGAAGTAACTAGTAAACCTTCCTTAATTGTAGCTGTGCACACTCAGGCTTCAGGAGTCTCTCCTGTCTGTATTGCTAGCACAATTATCAATATGTGACAATAGAAGTATCAAAACAGGATGTGGAAACTTGATAAAGATAAATGAACAAGAAAGTGTATCTAAAATCCAGTACCCAGGTATTGGAACATCTTGGAAAATGAGCTGTCCTCATGGTGACAGTCTTTCCTGCATGGAAACCACTAACACACCTCTCTCCCACTCAAGCATCACAGGTAGCAATGCTGACAATATGGTCACACACTGAGCAAGATAAACATTTCTATATTCTTGATCCACTTATCATGAAAGAAGCTCTAGTGGCCTGAGTACATTTCAGTCTCATGGTCACCCTGTGGAGACTGGTCATCCTGCAAATTCATTGTTTTTGAGCCAGTAAAGTCTCTCTGGTCTCTGGCTCAGGAAGATCACCTGTCAAGCCTGCTGATCTTTTCTTCCTTTTGCAGACAGAGTATCTGAGCTGATTCCACTACAAGAGAACTAGTGTTCAAGTCCGATGCATGTTAATATCTCCACAGGTTTGTTAGATGACACAATCATAATCATCCGGTGGGTGTGTGGCACATGACTTCCTTCCCAGCACTTAGAAGGCAGAGATAAGAGGATTGCTGTGAGATCCAGGACAGACTAAAGGGAGATCCTCCCTTAAAGACAAACAAGCAAAAAAATCAAAAAATTACCTAGAGAAAACATATAATATAGGAAAACTGGACATATATATGATTACTTTATTCAACCAAGGAATGTTTTCTAAAATCGTCTTCGACCAAAATAAAGGGTTTTGCTTACTTTTTGTTTACATGAAAATACTAGTACTGAATGTCATTCTGAGTCACAGAGTTAGACAAAATGTTGAAAATAAATATTTACTCACTTGGAGGAAATTGACCATGTGGGAAAATAGGAAAAGAAACTGAGAAATATCAGAATGAGAAAAAAATATAAAGATAAACCTGTATATAGCTCTTTGAAATGTAAAAATTAATCAAAGCTGAAGGTACACAGAGTGAATTTTGAGATTTGCCATCTAAATTATAGCAGAAAATTTGAGAGCTTTGATATTTTATAAAAGAGGAAGAAACTTCGTGGAAAATCCATTGTCTGTTTTTAGTATTTATGGAAGTTGTAAGAATTGCCAAGTTTAGATATTTTGAAAAGTGAAAGATATTAGGAAATTCTAATGTACATCTTGACTTTGAAATGGCATTCATGTTGATATACTACAGTCAGTCATGCATCAAACATACGTAATGTTATCACTTGTGGAGAGGAAAAATACAGTAAAAATTACTCTACAAAGGTGTAGTCGAAACTGTCTTGGGTCAATCATGAAAATGAAAAATAGCATCAATTACCCTCATCACTTAATCTTTTTTTTTTTCTTTAGAGTTCCAGAGAGAAGATTTTTCTTAAATGAATACTCGGGATTTCCATGATATTATAAAAATGGCATTACATGTTCTGACAGTGTTCTTAATATATTATAAAATATTCATCTTTTAGATATTTTAATGTATTATTTCTGAATAAATAATATATCTTATTTAACTTAAAAATGCTCATAGTAGGGAAGTAATAAGCAAAATCACATGGGGTTGGCAAATTATGGCCCAGTAATTGTTCTGCATTTAACACTTCATTAGAGAACACAAACACACAATTACCAAAAAAGTGGAAGTTAACAGTATATTACAAGGATGTGATGAAGCAGGAATACTTTGTCAACCAGGATGCAGCTTTTCTGAGTACAGAAGCAGCAAAGTGGAGGACAGACGCAGGGAGGACTCTATCTTAGCAATACAGATAGGTCTTTACTTTAAGATTTCCTTATACTTCCTTACATTTTCTTTTGATTCACTACTCTACTATTCCCTGTTATATCCATTTAATTTCTAATTTATTGTAAGTGAAATTTGTCAAAAACCAATCTGTAGTTAATGATCTTTGGTGATGACATTGGAAACGTTCCCATTTTATTTTTTTACCTTCAATATTAAGTCCTTGACATGACTTTCATTCTGTACTCTATCATCCTCTCCCTTTTAAGCCTTGCAGGCAATCTATGGCATCTGACAACTTTATATGTATATGTGTGTCTGTTCATGTGTATGAATTCTCATGCATGCTGGTCAATGTGCTTGTGTGTGTATATGCATGGTGAGGCCAGAGGATAACCATATATGCTGATTGTCACAAACTGGATACCTCCTCCCCTTTTTGAACCTTTAAACATAATTTATTTACTTTTTTTTTATTTTTGAGAGGGAGCATGCTAGGGTCTCAGCCACTAAAATCTAACCCCAGATACTTGTGCCACCTAGTGGGTATGTGTGATCTTGTGCTTGTCTCACCTCTGTGCACATGGCTTACATAAGATCTGGAAAAGTGGAATGTGGGTCATTAGACTTCACAGGCAAGTACCTAACTGCTAAGCAATCTCTCTAGCCCCTCCTCCTTTGATACAGTGTCCTCACTGGCCCAGAGCTCATAGAGCTCCCTAACTCTACCACGCTGACCCTGGGATTTCCAGAGTGTGGCACCATAACGGGCTGTGTAATGTGGGACCTGGGGAGGTAATTCAGGTTCTCATGGTTTCAAGGAAGTACTTCAAAACCTGAGTCATCTCCCAACCTGTTAGATAATATTTTAAATACCACATGATGTTTTCACCTTCTGTCATTCTACTAGCATCCGTGCCTCTGTTTTCTGTTTCTCAGGAGTATGATATTTTGTCGATCTGAGAGCAACAGGCATTCTCTTACATGATTCATGCCTTAGAACATGATGTGTGCTCATTGATTGAGTGCTTGTTCTACCAGTGATGAGCCTGTCAGTGAGAACCTTGGACAATCTCTTGATGATGGCTCATTGACAGCACAGTAAGTGACTTATGGCTACAAGGAAACTCTGAAGTTCTTCCTAAGTTGTAGAAGTGATGCAGATTTACTTGAGCAAATGACTGCTGGAGAGATATTTCATGTTCCTTCTACCTGAAGCTGACTTCTATAGCTAAGTTACCTCCCCGTTGCTCAGATAAAGCAGTTGATCAAATGAAGTTAATGGGGGGAAAGTTTTATTTTTAAATTTTATGTTGGCTTATAGTCTTGAGGGGAAGCTTCATGATGGCAGGAAAATGCTGGCATGAGCCAAGGCTGGGCATCACCCATGCCACAGCAGGTGGAAAGCAGCAGCAGGAGAGTGAGCCTACTAAAACTGGCGAGCTCGGGACTCATGAACCTGAAGCTGCACCTCCAGCAACAGACTTGCTATGAGGATCGAGGATTCCCTCCAAATTGACACGATCTGGGGACATGCATTCCCAACACATAAGTTCAGGGGACATCTGATACAAACTAACATCGTCAACAACCTCTGGATCTAATCATTTTAAATTCATTTTAATCAAATATATCCAATAAGTATGACAGCAATATACTTTGTGTATTTATAAACTTACTGTAGCAATAGTAGGAACAACTCTTACTTTACTAGTTAAACTATGAGAAATCAGCAAAATAAATAAATGAATAAATAAGCATTTGCATATACTCCATCTCAAAGCTCTCCCACTTGGGTACGAGGAAATCAGTTTCTGAAGAGAAAGCAGTTGTAAAGCAGCTTGTGGACAGTCATGTGGGAGATGCCATGTCAACTCTGCGTGTTCATGCTTAACAGCTCCCGCAGTGTAACTTTACAACACATCTGCTGTTTTATAGATTTTACTGTGTAAGTCAGTCAGTTTGGTAACTGTACACACAGAGTGGAGTGGACAACAGCACTGAGGAGGTTTGTCTTTAAATCCTGGCAGAGTCTCTGATTTGCCACTGCCACGGAATGTGGAAAAGCAGGCAGTCACTGGAGCTTCCCTGGGACAGTGTCTGAATTGTGTCGCTGCTCCTTAGGGTGCTTGTTGCATCACTGACTTCCTGATGTCTCTGTCTTCCTTAGGAGATCTAATAGGTTCTTTGTGGTGCCAATTCCTATGTTTACAAGAGACAAAGACCTGATTGATCCTGTTTTACATAACAAGGACAGACATATGCTCATGTCAGAAACTCAACGGAGTGGTTAAGACAGATTTGGAGACTTTTGAATTCAGAGGCTTCAACTCCATCTCTGAGTCTCCATCACTATTACCCTGGGGTTCACTTTCTTCCCACTTGTGGTAGTAAAATGCCACTAACAATCCTTTGCCTCCAGATCATTGTGATGCTTAGAGGAAGGACACAGGTGCATTTCATGACAGTGGCATAAGTATGGGGAAAGGGAATGTGTACTGCACCTCCCCCACAATACTCAGAATGCCCCCTGCCTTGTGGCAGAGAATGTCCACATGACTTCTGAGGTCATATGCACTCAGTTGATCCCTATCATCAGGAGGGAAATCCCTTTGTAGTCCTTGATCAGTGGTTCACAAAGTTCCTTCCTATTCCAGCAGCATCATTCATAAACGCATAGTGTGAGGTCAGATTGTATTGACCAAGCACTGATAGGAATTGAGGTTTGAGAACCTCTGCTGAGGAATACTAGGGATCTGGTCCTGGAATGAAAGCAGTCCTATTGAATGGGTGTTTGTGGAGCACCTGCCATGTGAACTTTGTAAGACTTACGCTGATTTCTTATGTGTTCATTTACTCACCTCCTGTGTAATAACTGCTCTGCTCAACGTTCTGCAGGAACAGGCCACATTCACCTCTGACCTGGTGTGGTCCTGTCCGGTTTGAGCTGAGGGTTCCATATATTCTTGATGGTAAGCAATAAAAATGGGGCCTTTGCAATGTGAGTCTCAGAATTACTCCACCATTCCTAACTGGGATATTACTTCAAGAGGGGCTGGCAAGTCCCCCACCCCCCTGTGGAACCAGGCAACCTGCCTCCTTGACTTGAACCTCCACTAATCACCTCCCAATGTGAGTCCCCCACGACCTAATGGGCATAAAAGCACTTCTGCCAGCAGCTTTGCTCTCTTTTCCTTCTGACCCTCATTTCACGCAGGTGTGCATTTTTCCTTGTCCTTCCCTCAGTTTGTAGATGTCTGTCTAGCCCTGCTTTCCCCACTAGCATGTGCCTGTGTGCCTCTCTCTCCCTCCCTCTATTCTTTCTCTTTCTCACTCTCTTGTCCATTTCTTTCTCAGCCTGCAGCATATGTTCTCATAGCAAGGGCCCTCCTACTACTACTACAGGACTGTTCTAATTTGGGGCAGATTAATCCAAATTCATAACATTTCACTACTACACCCCTGCTGATTGCACCTCCTCCTAAAATATCTGCCACTCATGACTCTCATTTCTCCCCTCAGTTGGATTAGTGTATATTGTGTTCCTGTCACAACTGAAGGTGACACTCACATCTATCAGAGGAGGTCACCCTGTGTCTTAGCCTGGCATGCTAGTCTGCTCCCTTGTCTACCAACCATTACTGGGTCACTGTAATAGCCACACATCAGGAAGAGGGAGGTCCTCACATCTCAACACTTCTCAGAACTTCTCATGTAGGAAGGGTTTCCAGTGAGTCACTTTCCCATTGAGCTGCTCAACTTTAACAATGCTTTATTATGTTTGTGAAAATACTGTTTATGCATACATACACTTTAAACTCAAATAAAATCACCCAGTGCAGCAAATAGTTGCAAGTTCCATTTTCATCACATCTTATCCCAGTATCCAGGGGAGTGTTGCTAACTTCACTCTCAAAGGTTAAAGCTGACTTACACTCTGAGGGACATTTAGTTTTGTATATAATGAACTCAGAAGGGAAGAAGAAGATTCAATAGCATGTTACCATCAAGAGCAAGAATCAAGCTTTAGAAAGAGAACAGAGTATAGTCTGGAGTTAGTGTTGGGTGACCTGTTGGTTGATTTAAGTTGGCAAGCAGAGAGGACGTCCAGCCAGTCAGTGATCTCTTGAGTAGGCATGATAGTATCATCCAAAGAACGAGTTTGACTTTTCGTGGATCACAAGAAATCCTGAGGGCGTTGCTGTCACCATCTAGTGCATTGAGCGTCCTCAGGCCAAGGACAAGGCTGAGAAACAGTTGGCAGTGAAATGCCTACTCCTGAGTGGCAGGCCCATGACATGCCCAGTAAGGACTAGTTAGCCAGGAGTAAGTAATTGCATTGTTTTATCACCTTGGCCACTGAGGGGTGGGGAGAAGGTAGGCAGGCAGAACTCTGAGTTCAAGAATGATTTTCCATTTTCCCAGAACTCTAGACTTGTATAAGTAGAGGTGCATTCCATCACTTCCCCAGACAGGGGACATGGAAACACTAGTCACACAGACATGCGCTCAGAGATTCTTCCTCACACAGGGCACTAACCTCTACTTTCCTCCACTGAGGACTGAGAAGGGAAGGAAGGCTGCTGGTAAGGAGGAAGGTGCAGATGCCAGGCAGTTCTTTGTGCTATTGTGTTGGTATTCATATGCTTTGAGTTTTGTAGCATTTATAATTTTGTGTCTTTGAGTAAGAGATGGTGTTGGTTTGAAGCAGGAGTCATCCATGAACTCATGTGCTCTGAATGTTTGATCCACAGCGATTTTAGAATTGGATCCTTACTGGAGGAGGTATGTTTTTGGGGGTGGGCTTATGGATGTTATAGCTAGCTATCTCTTCCTAGTGTTTGACACATTCTCCTGCTGCTGTTGTCTACCTGATGTTTGCCAGAAGGTGATGTCCAGAATCTATTCATGCCATGGATTTCCCTGACATGAAGGAGCTTCTCATGACTTCGTGAGTCAAAATAAATCCTCTCCTCCCACAAGTTGCTTTTGGTCAAGTGCTTTGTGCCACTAACATGATGGTAGCTAGAACAGTTTTGTTCAATCTATACCTGAACATGAGGTTCCTAAGAACTTTGCAGTTACCAGAAATTCTATCACAAAATCCATCATTCTCATGGGGGACACAAGTGAAGACAGTTTTTCTGTCCTGATATTTTACCAACAAGAATCTTTATAGTTAAGGCTGTTTCTGAAATAGCTACACATATATGACTATAAAATGTAACCATTTAGTAACCCAAGACAGGACTAACCTAGACTTCTTGAATCACATTTACTGTCTGCCCACCTGCTTGGTTCTCAGTGTCTTAGATCCATACAACCTCCCAGACTTATCCTTGTATCCTTCAAGGACTCTGACAGAGCTTTGAAGATGGGTTTCCCTTCATCTGTTGTACAAATGACACTATTTTTAACTAGGTAATGTTTGTTTTAGACCTCTGGATCAATTAGGTATAATATCTCACATAATATTCCATGCACTATATGGCTCGGTTGGTTTGATGAGACAACCTAAGTCTTTTATAATACTGAATTCATATTTATTAATAAAAACACATGTAGGGGCTGGAGAGATGGCTTTAGGGTTGAGACGCTTGCCTGAAAGACCAAAAGGACCCAGGATTGACTCCCCAAGATTCCCATAAGCCAGATGCACAAGGGGGCGCACACATCTGGAGTTCGTTTGCAGTGGCTGGAGGCCCTAGTGTGCCCATTCTCTCTCCCTCTCTCTACCTGCCTATTTCTGTATTTCTCTCTCTCAAATAAATAAATACAAATTTAAAAAAAAATCTTTAAAATAAAAACACATATAAACAAAACAATGTAACCAAAATAATATAAACAATATAACATAAACAAAATAAATATAAGCAATAAAATGTTAAAAACAATATATAACTTATAATAAGTTATATTGAACAACTCATAAAAGGAAAATCAATAAATAAAACCATAAATAATGTTGACAATCTTAACTTTCTCAATTGCATATGTTACTTTCTATTCCTTATGTTAAACTTCTGTGTGGTCTTATTTTTCATTCTTTGCAGATCTGTGGAATGTTACTCGTGTCACTTAGGTTCACTCCTGTTTGCCCTCTTCTTACCTGTATCTGCTGCACACTATTTGTTGTCCAGTGTTTTTGGTGAACTAATTCTCTAGGCCCCTTTACCTCTCCTATTCATTAGGTCTGTGTACTTTTCCTTTATCCTGCCATCTGTCAGTATGGGTTAATTATTTTAGGGAGTTCAAGAGAGACAGAGACAGAGTGAGAGGAGAGACAGAACTGGTGCACCAGGGCCTCAGCCATTGCAATTGAACTCCGGACACTTGCACCATCTAGTAGGTATGTGTGACCTCTCATTTGCCTAATCTTTGTGCATCTGGCTTACATGGACTGTAGAGAGCAGAACATGGGTCCTCAGGCTTCAGAGGCAAGTTGCTTAACTACTAGACCATCTATCTCTCCACCCGAATATGGTTTATTTTAATCTGGTAGTGTAAATGTTTGCATAGAGACTCTCTCACGTTACCATGGTTTTCACCTCAGTTCTATATCCCATAATGTTCAGGACCTCAGGACTTCTCATCAAACACCTGCTGAAATTTGGCCTTTAGTCTGTCCCCACCATGCATAGGACAGGTGATTATCTTAACCTCGCCTCAGTGTTTGTCTGCTGATTTCGGTCACTATTATATTTTCTTCTGTCTTCTTAAGCTCATTGGAGATTTTCTAATCAAGAAACTTGCCGGGAATACATTGAAAAAAATAGGAAAATTACTCTTAATATTATATATATTATTTCCAAGGGGGGAGATAGAGAGAGAGAGAGAGAGAGAGAGGAGCAGAGAATGGGCACACCTGAGCCTTGTGCCACTGCAATCAAATTCTAGCTGAATGCCCTGTTTGTGTATCCAACTTTAAATGGGTGCTGGAAAATTGAACACAGGCTGGGTGGCTTTAGTAGCATGTGTCTTTAACTGAGCCTTCTCTCAAGGTCTGAAATTTTCCTTTAGAAGTGATGGTAATGATGGACAGTTGATAGCTCAGGATGGTCACTGGTACCCCAGCACTCAGTTCTCCAGTCAGTGGACCTGGAGTACCTTCTTTGTGCTTCTGAGAATTTTCCACGAATATGAGGCTATAATAAGAGGCCTTTGTTTAGTCATAGTCTAAAGTAAAAATAGAGACAAAATTAGAAAAACTGGCAGGAAGTTACATAACAGCAACCACTCAGAGCCGTTCTTGACAAAATGAAATAAATTAAGTGACAACCTAGAAGAATTTTTCCCCAAACATCTAGTTAATTTTTCCACCTAAACTTTGTACAAAGCCATCATCATTCCCACTTAGAGTGTATAATAGACATATAATAATGGGTACACGTTAGACTTGCTCAGTGATAGGAATATTAACAAGGCAACAGTGGAGCTATACCGCATTTAAGAAGTTGTGTTTTAGCAGCTACTTATTATTGCTATAGAGGATTTTCCCACAAGGGAACTATTTAAAATTATTTATTTAAAACTATAGGTCAGAGCTGGAGAGATGGCTGTGTTTAAGCCTCATGCCTGGGAAGCCAAAGGACCTACATTTGATTCCCCAGTGCCCACATAAACAGGATGCACCAGGGTAGTGCATGCATCTGGAGTTACTCTGCAGTGGTTAGAGGCCCTGGTATGCCCATCCTCTCTCTATCCGCCTCTATCTATCACTATCTTAAATTGATTAATTAATTAAAACAGTACAGGTCAAAAATACTTTCAGCCCTGCATTTACTTAATGCAAAACCATTTTGAAAATATTTAAATGCAATAAATGTTGAAAACTATATCTATTTTCTACATTATAATCAAATATCTTGATAACTAAAGAGTTTTAGGACATTTTGGAATTACTACTTTGAGAAAATAAATGATAAATATTTAAGACTCATTTTGGGAGTGTAGCTCAGTTAATACATTGCTTGTCTAGCATGCATGAATTTGTGGTTTTGATTTTCATAAAACTGGATGTGGTGGCAGATTCCTAGAATCTTAGCTGAGAAGTGTGTATATTTTCTCATTAGACGGCTATTGGGTAAATTGTGAAGTCTATTTGATCTAGAATATCTTTTAACTCTGATGATATTTTATTGACGCTTTCAGAGGGAGGGAGTCTGGATAACTCTCTGCTGAGGAGAATGTGACTTTCAAGTTACCCACCATGATTGTGCTGAGGTCGATCTGTCTCTTTATAGCAAATGGTGTTTGTTATATGAAGATGGGTGAGCTAATGTCCAGTGCACTTATGTTAAGAATTGCAGTATTTATAGGTTATATAACTTCCTAAAGACAAGCTTCAGTTATTCTACAAAGTCTATATAACTCAATAGATTTCCAATGTGGAGAAATTGCAATGTTGTATGTGCACAGATAAGTTGTCTCAGGATATCTTTAGTCTCCACTTATTGCCCAGATCGGTGTCTGACCTAACATCCTTGTGACTATCACGTGACCAGGTGAATTCTATTTGGAATGTACTAACAAACCACCAGCTTCTACTAACGCACAGGTTATGAATGTCATGAGGTCACATCTGAAGCCTGTAGTGGTTTTCTCCTTTGCTACAACATTTCCTCCTGATATATCCCACAGTGTATTTGCAAAGTGCCTGGTTTATGGATTCCTTTTGCTCTGTGGCTATAAATCTTCATGGAATTGTCAACATATTGGAACATAATATTTGGGACAACTTGAATTTTTGTCCCCTGGTCATTGTTACCTGTATTTGCCTCTAGATTAACTATCACTTATATCCCTTGTGTGAGAGCTGTGTGTCTTCTGGGAACAATGGATTGTTCTTTTAATCATCATGCAGTGAACATTTTTATCTTTTCTGTTTAATTTTTTTTGAAATATATTTTCTCAAGCCAGGCATGGTGGCTCATGCCTTTAATCTCAGAACCTGGGAGGCAGAAGTAGGAGGGTCACCATCAGTTCAAGTCTACTCTGAGACTACATAATGAGTTCTAGGTCAGCCTAGGCTAGAGAGAGACCCTACCTCAAAAATACACACACACACACATATATAGATATATATATCTATATATATCTACATCTATCTATCTATATAGATATAGATATAGATATAGAGAAAGAGTAAGTAATACTTTATCTTTCTTTATCTATTTTCTTTTTCTGTTTGCTTAGAAAACCTTTTTGCATTCTTGCACTCTAAGGCTATGTGTATCTTCACAAGTCAGGAACACATCTTGATAATAAAAAGAAGAATTTTTTTTTTATTCCAGTCAGGTAGTCTGTGATTTTTCATTAGAGAATCAAGCCAATAAACACTTAGAATTAATATTGACAGCTATGTATCAATTCCTTCTATATTGTTGTTTTATGATGTTTTGTCATTTCTTAAGCTTCATCTCCCTATTTACTGTTTTAGTGTGTCTTATTCCTCTCTGTGGCTTCATGAATATGTTTATCTGCTTTTTTTTTTGCAACAACTCATAATTCTTTTTATTTCTGTAAAATCAATATAATTTCCCTAATTTTTTTCTTAATTTAGTTACTTGAATCTTAGCCCTATTTTAATAAGTCTATTTAAGGAAAAGTGTATAAACTTGTCAATTTTTAGTTTTAGCTGATTTTGAATATTTTTCATTTCTGTTTCAGTTTTCTCTTTCCTAATCTGTTTTTTTTTAATTACTTATTTTTGTATTCAGAAAATACAGTCAGTTTGGTACCATTATTAGGCTCATCCGTGACCTACACCTTCCTCTTGGCCCCTCCTTGTTGAGGTATATGGGTCATGCATTGTGGAGTTAGCCCACACTTATGGGTAAGATAAATGTCTCTGCATCTCATGACCCAACATGTGGCTCTGACATTCTTTCTGCCCCCTCTTCCACAAAATTTCCCTGAGCCATGTTGGGTTCATTTTTGGTCTGCTTCAGTAATGAGGTGTTGGGGATCTCTGGGTCTCTGGCGCTCTGATTTGGTAGGAGTTGATTTTTCTCCGTGATGATCTCCTTCCCCCTTGTGCTAGTATCCGGTGCATCAGGAAAACAGCACCATTGCTTGTTTCACCAATTTTTCTTAGTTGCAGCTGGGGCCCTTTTGAAGTATGATGGGTGGCTCTCTCCTTAGGATCTGCATCTATCTGAAAAAGAGAAGCAGATTCTCCAACGGAGAGTAAGTTAGCACCATGACAAATGAGATAACCCTTATTTTTTGTAGAGAAGTTAATAGGTGTAGGCCCTCTTGTAGCCCATGATTGATGGTAGCTTGATAATGGAGAGTGGGCTTATGTTTGGATATGATTCTGACTTGTTTCCAAGCTCCAGCTATGGGTCCCATACCACTGAGAGGATCAGTTAGCCAAATTAAGAGCAGTTGGTTCCCCACCATGGCTGTGTGCCACTATTGCACTTGTGTGGGCATCACAACAAGTTATTTGCTGCTAAGTAGGTTAGACCATGACTTTCTTGGACAGATATTGGTCATTTTCCCCCAGTCGCCCATGCAGCACCTTCTGGCACTAGATGCGCTGACTGTCTGGGGACTGACTCTCTTCCAACTTCCAGCCATGCCACTCCATTTTACATGTCAACCACAAAAAGGTGTCTTCAGCAGTAGGGTCTTACCACTAACCTTTGGTGGGTCATCAAGTACTCTGATAGAAATCTGTCTGTCTTTTAGGAAACCTTGTAGGTCTCTCTGATCAAAAGTTCATTGTGGATGATAGCCCCATGCTGGTTCTGGGAGTTACAGATTAGTGCCCACTAATAGAAGGAGGAAAAACATAACTAATATACAAGAGTTAGAGAGAAAAGAGAGAGAGAGAGAGGGAGAAGGAGAGAGGGAAGATGTAGAAGATTAAGGTTAGTCTTGATCCTACCCTCTCCAGTGTCTTGTGGTTCAGGTGTTCCCTATAAGAGCCTGGTGAAGGTTCAGCCATTTGGTCTGCTTGTTAGTAAGCAGAATTTTATAGTACCATTGCCATTTGGGTCTATATTTGTGTTTCCCACCCCATCGATCCCCGTCCCTCCCTCCCCATCCATCCTAGTGTCTAGTCCATGAGAGGCTTGCTGGGTATGTAAGGTATTGTGGGTAGATTCAGGTTAGGTGCTGTAGATGAGTGAGACCATGTGGCAGTTTTTTTTTTTTTTTTTTTTTTTTTTGAGTTGGGTAAGTTCACTGAGAATGATCTGTTCCAGGGTCGATCATTTTTCCTCAAATTTCATTGTGTCATTTTTTCTTACTGCTATATAGAATTCCACTGTGTAGATATACCACATCTTAGTTATCCAGTCTTCTAGTGATGGACATCTGGGTTGATTCCAGCTTTTGGCTATTACAAATTAAGCTGCTACAAACATGGTTGAGAAAATCTCTCTGGCCTGTGGTTTGAAGGTTTTACTGTAGATTCCCAGTAAGGGAATAACTGGGTCTGTTTGTATCTCTATAGTCAGCTTTTTCAGGAGACTCCATATTGCTTTGCAAAGTGGTTGTACCATCCTACATTTGACCAACAGTGGAGGAGTGTTCCTACTTCTCCACATCCTCACCAGCATTTATTTTCATTTCATTTTTTGATGTTTGCTATCCTTATTGGGGTAACTTGGAATCTCATAGTTGTTTTAAAAAGCAATTCTCTGATGATTAGGGATGATGAACATTTTCTTAAGTATGTGTTTGCCATTTGTATTTCTTCCTCTGTGAACTGCCTGTTCAACTCTTTGCCCCATTTTGTGAGTGGGGTCTTTGACTTCTTACTGTTGAGATTTTTGTGATCTTTGTGAATTCTAGTGATTCGGCCTCTATCAGTCGGATAACCCGCAAATATTTTCTCCCATTCTGTGGGTAATCTATTGACTTTGCTTATTGTATGCTTGTATGTAAAGAAACGCTTCAGCTTCATGTGATCCCATTGGTTGAGTGACAGTTTAAGATCGTGAGCTACTAGGGTTTTGTTCAGGAAGTCTTTTTCCATTCCTATATCATGGAAAGTACTTCCTAAATTTTCCTCCAGTAGTATTCAAGTTTCTGGTCTTATATTGAGATCTTTGATCCATTTGTACTTGAGTGTAGGGCATGGCAAAATGTGTGGATCAAGTTTCAGTTTCCTGCATATGGTTATCCAGTTTGTCCAGCACCATTTGTTGAAGATGCTGTCTTTTTTGCAGCCTATATTGTTTGGGCCTTTATTGAATATAAAGTAGCTATAGTTGTTTGACCCAAAGTCCAGGTCCTCAAGTCTATTCCATTGGTCTATACTCCTGTTCTTATGCCAGGACCACGCTGTTTTTATTACTGTGGCTTTGTAATATAGCTTTAGATCAGGTATGGTGATGCCTCCAGAGGTATTTCTTTTGCTGAGGATATGTTTGAATATGTGAGGCCTTCTGCCTTTTCATCTGAAATTTGAGATCATTTTTTTTATCTCTGTGAATAACACTGTAGGGATTTTAATTGGAATTGCATTAAATCTGTGTATTGCCTTTGGTAGAATTGTCATCTTCAGAATGTTAATTCTGCCTATCCAAGAACATGGGAGGTCTTTTCATTTTCTCAAGTCCTCCTCAATTTCTTTTTTGAGTGTTTTTATGTTTTCGTTGTATAGATCTTTCACTTCCTTGGTTAACGTTATCCCAAGGTATTTTATTTTATTTTATTTTTTGCTATTGAAAATGGGACCATGTCCCTTATTTCTTTCTCTGTATCTTTGTCATTTGCATATAGGAAGGCTACTGATTTTTGTGCATTGATTTTGTATCCTGCTACTTTGCTATAGGAGTTAATCACCTTCAGGAGTTTTGGAATGGAGTATCTCGGGTCTCTTACATATACAATCATGTCATCAGCGAATAAAGCTAACTTAACTTCTTCCTTTCCAAATTGTACCCCTTTTATTTCCTTCTCCTGTCTGATTGCTTGAGCTATGACTTCCAGTACTATATTGAAAAGCAGAGGTGAGAGTGGACAACCCTGTCTTGTTCCTGATCTTAATGGGAATTCCTCCAGTCTCTCTACATTAAGTATTATTTGGGCCTTCAGAGATTTGTATATAGCCTTTATTAGGTTAAGATATGAGCCAACCATGCCAATTCTCTCCAATGTTTTGATCATAAAGTGATGTTGTATCTGGTCAAATGCCTTTTCTGCATCTATCAAAATGATCATGTGGTTTTTATGTTTAACTTTGTTTATGTGGTGTATTACCTTGACAGGTTTCCGTATGCTGAACCACCCCTGTGTTCCTGGGATGAATACCACTTCATCAAGGTGGATAATGCTTTTGATGTGTTGTTGGATTCAGTTTGCGAGGATTTGGTTTAGGATCTTTGCATCTAAGTTCATCGGGGAAGTAGGCCGGTAGTTTGCTTTTCTTGTGGCATCTCTGCTTGGTTTTGGAATTAGGGTGATGCTAGCTTCATAAAAGGAGTTGGGTAGCTTTCCCTGTTCACCAATTTTGTGGCACAGTTTGAGGAAGATTGGTTTGAGTTCTTCCATGAAGGTTTGATAGAATTCAGCTGAGAAGCCATCTGGTCCTGGACTCTTCTTTTCTGGGAGGTTTTTTATTACTTTTTCAATCTCCATGAGTGTGATGGGTTGATTGAGGTGGTTAATCTGCTGTGTGTTTAGCTTTGGTAGATGGTATGCGTCCAAGAATTTATCAATCTCCTCTACATTATCCAGTATCATGAAGTACAGGTTTTTGAAATAAGTCCTGATGATTCTCCCAATTTCACTTATGTCTGCTGTGATCTCTCCTTTTTCATTTTGAATTTTGTTAATTTGAAGCTTCTCCTTTTTTTGCTTGATTGGTATTGGCCATGGGTTTGTCAATATTGTTAATGTTTTCAAAGAACCAGCTGTTTGTTCTGTCAATTGTTTCCTTGGTTTCCAATTCATTGATTTCTGCTCTGATTTTAATTATTTCTTTCCTTCTGGAGCTCTTTGGGTTGGATTTTTCTTGTTTTTCCAGTGCCTTTAGGTGGATGGTTAGGTTATTGATTTGGGAGCTTTCTGTCTTTTTTATGAATGCAGGGATGCTGTGAATTTTCCCCTGAGGACCGCCTTCATTGTGTCCCATAAGTTTTGGTACGATGTGTTCTCATTGTCATTCAATTCTACAAATTTTGCAATTTCATTTTTTATGTCATCCACTATCCGTTTATTGTTTAAAATTGTGCTGTTCAGTTTCCAGATGCCGTTGGGATTCTTGGTGGGTCTTTTGTTGTTGATTTCTAGCAATATAGCATTGTGATCTGATATCATGCAGGGAATTATGTCAATCTTCCTAAATATGTGGAGGTAGTTTTTGTGACCCAGGATATGGTCCATTTTAGGGAATGTTCCATGGGCTACTGAGAAGAATGTGTAGTCTGTGGATTTGGGATGGAATGTTCTGTAGATGTCCACTAGGTCTAAGTGATCTATGGTTTTGTTGAGCTCTCTTACTTCCCTGTTGAGTTTCTGTTTGGATGATCTGTCTATTACTGATAATGGTGTATTGAAGTCTCCAGCTATGATGGTGTTGGTGGTTATTTCGGTTTTATTGTCAAGTAGGTTTTGTTTTATGAATTGTGGTGCCCCTTGTTTGCTGCATACAGATTTATGATTGTAATATCCTCTTGATGGATTGTTCCCTTGATAAGTAGGAAGTGGCCTTCTTTGTCTTTTTTGATTATTTTTGTTTGAAGTCTATTTTATCAGATATTAATGTAGCTAAGCCTGCTTGTTTCTTATTCCCATTTGCTTGGAATATTGTTTTCCACCCATTTACACTGAGGAGGTGTCTGTCTTTAGTGGTGAGGTGGGTTTCTTGAAGGCCACAGATTTAGGGGTCTAATTTTTTGATCCATCCTGTTAGCTTCTGTCTCTTGATGGGTGAATTGAGGCCATTAATATTTAGGGTAATGACTGTGAGATTTGATTTGATCCCTGCCATATTGTGATGGTAGATGTGGGTTGGTGTTTTCATGGACTTTGAAGCTTTTTGTGCCTACTCTGAGTTTGGTTGTTGTGATCTGCTTCTTGTAGGCAATTGTGTTTGATTATTTTTTTCTTCTCTGTGGAGAATTTCCTGAAATACTCTCTGTAGGTTTGGTTTTGTGTTCATATAATTGTAAAGCTGAGTTTTGTTGTGGAATGTTTTCCTTTCACCATCTATTATGAGGGATACTTTTGCTGGGTAGAGTAGTTTGGGTTGGAAGCCATAGGTTCTTAGACTTTGCAGGGTTTCATTCCAGGCCCTTCTAGCTTTCAGGGTTTCCATAGAGAACTCTGAGGAAATTCTGATGGGGTTATCTTTGAAGATGGTGTGCTGTTTTTCCCTAGCTGATTTTAGGATTTTCTCTTCGGTGTCAATGTTTGGAGTCTTAATGACAATATGTCTTGGAGAGTTTCTCCTTTGGTCCAGTCTGTTTGGAATTCTATTCGCGTCTTGAATCTTGATGGCCCCTTCTGTTAAAAGACTAGGGAAGTTTTCGTCAGCCGGGCGTGGTGGCGCACGCCTTTAATCCCAGCACTCGGGAGGCAGAGGTAGGAGGATCGCCGTGAGTTCAAGGCCACTCTGAGACTCCATAGTGAATTCCAGGTCAGCCTGGGCTAGAGTGAGACCCTACCTCGAAAAAGAAAAAAAAAAAAAAAAAAAAAAAGACTAGGGAAGTTTTCTTCAATTATTTTGTTAAATAAGTTCTCCATGCCTTTGGTCTGAATTTCTTCTCCTTTCCATTCCAATGATCCTGATATTACGACATTTAAGTACATCCCACAATTCCCTCATTTTCTGTTCAGAGGAACTTTTGAACTTACTGAAATTTTTGAACTCTCTAACTGTTTATTCCATCTTGTTTTGCAGATCAGAGTTTGTATCCTCCACTTGGCTGACTATTCTTGAGAGCTTCTGTTGAGTTTTGGACTTGTTCAATTAAGTTTGAATTGTCTACTACTTTTCTATGTATAATTTCCATCCCTCTGTCAAGCTCCCTTTTCACATCATTTTCTGATTTTCTTGATGATACTTGGGGTTCATCCTTGAATTTCTTTATGTCTTCATTTAGCATGGCCAGCTGATTTTTAAGGTCTTCTTTTTTTTTCACTCTCCCTCAAATCTCTTAACTCTTTATGAACTCCTTCCAATTTGTTATCTATTAGTTCTAGTTTCGTGATGGCAGCTTCCACATGATTATCAGTCCTTTGTTGCTTTCCTGCAAGTTCTACCAGTAGGTTGGTCAGGGTTGCATTGCTCATAGCTTCAATTTGGTGTTCTGATCCTGCTTTCCTTGGCGGTTTATGTCATGACTTGTATCACTGTGGGAGGGTAGTTCCAACCATATTGACAGTAATATGTGGCAACATCCTGAGGCTCCAGGCTGTTGATGGTGAGAGTGAAATCTGTTCCAGATCTATTGCCACTCAACCTCAATGGAACCCCATCCTCCAAGTTGGATGCAGCATAGATGAGGAGCTTAGGAGCTGTCCCTGGTTTCTGCTGGTACCAGGCTAAGGCTCTACCAATGCTCTGACTCGCCTGGCAGGTGAGAGTGACTCTGTCTCCCTGAGATGCAGTCAGTGATGGTGGAGTCTGAGTCATCTGGATGTCACATCTCACACCTGAAATAAAAAAAAATAAAAACAAATATCCAAGCAGTTAATAATATGATGACAGGATTTCCCTGAAAGACAAAGCAGCATTGACCTCAGTTTTTTTGAGAAAATTCTCTGGCTTAGTTCTCCTTACCTGGGAGCCAGAGCAGCAGGAGCCCCAGGAAGTAAGCAGGAGTCCTCAGGCCCATGCTGTGAACTGATGGGAACTGACACCTACACTGGGTGTGAGCAGCCTTTTAAGAAGTCCTCAGAGCAGTGAGCAGAGCTCTGTGCACATGCAAATCAGCAGGGCTGGGCAGGGCACAAGAACAGCTGCACAGCTGGCTCCTCTCAGTTTCTAAGGCCCAGTGTCTCCAAGGCTTCCAAGTGTTAACAGAACAGTGCAGGTTTGCCTGTAAAGAATGTGCTTGTTTTGGGAACCCAAAGGACACCATCTGTCTATAGTTGTAGTTACATGTTATTTTGATCTGCTTTCCTTGTCCACATTCCATCTATGTCACTGTCTCTCAGTCAGGACTCAAGCCCAGAAACTGCAGCCAAGTTTTCCAGTTCCTTGCATTTGAGAGAAATATATATTACTTCAGATGTAGAAGTTTCTTCTTTACTTAAATTCCAACATATTCTTGGTGTGATTTTGAAGTGGTAAACAATGTCATGGGAGGCATGATTGATAAGGAAGTTCAGCATCTGTCATGCCTACCTTGTGCTCTCTGAGTAATTTGTGTTTTTCCCATTATGTTGTTAGGTCTCTTTAATTCTATCATGACCAGTAAAAACTTGAACTCTTCTGTTTTCCATCTGAAGCAAATAACCTTCCCTCCTAGCTCTGCTTGGAACTAAATATATCCATGCATGATGTTCCCAGGATGCCACAATTTACTGCTCTCTCTCCCTCTCTACCTACTATTAACCCAAACCATTGACCCCAGAAATTTGAGGTCATCTCCACTCCAAGTATCCAATCATACCCTTGAATCTACTGACATACAGAAAAACAAATGTAGTATTATCATCTCTTTTCAGGGGATGGCAAGTGCCCATCATCACTCATGTTTTACATGGTGTGGGGATATAATTCAGGTGTTCATGTGTACTAGGCAATCTCTCTACCAATTAAGCTGCATCTCCTTCCCTCTCAGATTGTTTTGTTTAAAGAGGTGGAACATTTCTGGTAAAAATGATACCTCATATTTCCAACTCCCATGCTCTAACATAAACTAAACTAACCTTAAACTGATCTCCTACTCGTACTATGCCTATAATCTTTAGTGTAGTTTTGGAAGCTTAGAATCATGGTACACACCTGTGGTCCCTGTTAGACAGGACTATTATTATGAGCTTGAGGCCTACCTGGGCTACATTTTGAGACTCTGTATCAAAAAATAATAATTTCTTTGGGATGGAGAGAGGGCTTAATGCTTAATTTACTTGCCTTGTGATCATGATATCCTGGGTTTGGTCCCTAGCACCTGCATAAAGTGCTGGGCATGGTTTCATGCACTTGTAATCCCAGAGCTGGGGAGGTGGAGCCATGGTTATCCCTGGGCAGCCAGTCTTGTGAAATTCGTGAGATCCAGGCCAAAGAGAAGCGCTGCCACAAAAACCTCTTGATGATGTTCCCAGGAACACCTGAAGCTGCCCTCTGTCCTCCACCCTCCCAGGCACACTGGTGCACCTGTACACAACACACGCACAGAAGTTGCCATGGATACACAGTTGTCCCTTTGTGTTCAGGGAGCTGTTTCTTGGCTCCTCGAAGATCTTCCAGTCATGTATTTCCATGCCATGTCTGAGCAGTGGCACAGTATTTGTACAGAGCCTGTGCAAATATTTCCATGGACATCACACCATCACTTTGTGACATAAACTGCTGTGTAACAGCTGGTACAAAACACTTATTAGGGAACAGTGACAAGAAGAAACATGAAGAACATTCCAAACAATGTTTTAAAGCACTCAATCTAGCAGAATATGGTGGCTCATTAGGCATCCCACTTACTATGGAGATATTGGCAGGAAGGTTGCTGTAAGTGCGAAGCCAGCCTGGGGTATAGTGTGAGATACTCTCAAAACAACAAAAGCCTGCCTCATTCTGAAAGGAAAGTCATCCCCAGTTAACCATGTCTGAAGACACAACACTGTAAGATTGCTGTGTGTGTGTATGTTGTGTGAGGCATGGAACCCGGGGTCTGGCCCACACGGGCACTTTCTCTGGTGACTGAGCAATATCCTTATCCCCAACAAACTATTTAGAAAGAAACAACTTCCATAAAACTTTTATTCCAGAATATTTTTGCAATTATTCTACTTCTTAGTATTATTATTTTCTTGAAATGTGTAATATATAAATTAAACTCAATCACAGCTATAAAAAAGAATAAAAGAGTAAATTAGAATACTAAATTTTGGAAATGCTAATGAAAAAGTCAAAGGAGAAATTTTAAGGAAGACATGATCCACACACCATTATTTACCACTAAAATCATATTTCACTACATCTCTCTGACACATCATAGTAATTACATACTGAGGAAAAATTTAATCAAACATGCAGATAGATCCTAATGTTACTTTCCTCTAGATTATGGTATTCCTTTCTCAAATTCAATAGGAATTCTGAGAATATGACAACTAGACATACTTAGGTAATGGAAAAGCAGCCAGATTCCTGCTGAGTAGTGAAGGAAAGGAGTTGGTCTCCTTGAAAGATGTATTCTTGTGGCAGTGTTCATCTCTGGAATTGGCTAAAACTAAGCAATCCACTAAACTGCAATTGTGAACACTGCAAGGAGACAGTACTTGTTTTGGGTGAGAGCACACAAATGTGTCTTTCCTCAATAGCCAAAGTTCTGAGGAGAGGAATGCAGAAGGAAGATGTAGAGTTTGGGGCATATTGAAAAGTAACTTTTTTTTTTTTTTTTTTTGCTTTTACTCAGAGTATATTTTCAGGAAAAAAAAAGAGAAAACAGAATAAATTATCCTCAATAGAAAATGATGAAACATAATGAAAGATTATCTCCTAAAAGAATGTTGATTTAATTTCACATAGGTGTCAGACACTAATTTTTGTCACAGTGTTCAGTATCATCAAAGAACCATTGGTTATCCGCCTAGGCTGTGTTCCACTATTGCACAGGTATGTACATCTTGTTAGGGTGGTTTTCATATACCAGCGACCCCTGCTTACTCATGGCCATGTTCTTGCAGCATCTCATTTAGCACTTTTCAGCATGTATGGGCTAACCATCTGGGAACTGGCTTCCTCTCTGATTCAACTGGATCTCTCAAGGTTCTGTATTGGCAGCTTGTGTTGTCTCCAGAAATAGAGTCTTACCTTTTACCTTGGGTAGATAATCAAGTGCTCTGACATAATACTGTCTTAATTTGGGGATACTGTAGTTTTCTCCAAACAATAGGTCAGTGTAGATTATAACTAATTTCTGGAACTAGGAGTTGCAAGCCAGAGACAAATATTTAAGGGTTACGCTTCATTCCACCCCATCCAGGGCCCTTGTAAACAGGTGATCCCTCCATGCTTCTATTAAGCATAGTATCTTTTTGTCTCTATCCAGGAAGAAGGTTGCTATGCTACCAATTCATTTTGGATTTGATTTTGTATATATCTCTCTCATCCCCCTCATTCCCCAGCCCACAAAGCCTTCCATCCCTCTTGGCTGTCTCAGGAATTATCTGTCATGTATACAGGCAACTCAAGCTCTTCTAGTATGGGAACCACAGATGAGGGAGTAAATGCAGTGCTGGCCTTCCTATGCTTCTGTGCTTTCACTTAGTTTGATCTGTTTCAAGTCCATCCATATTACTGTAAATTTCATCATATAATTTTTCTTTAGTGCTGTGTAGAATTCCGTTGTGCTAATGATGCCCATGCACCCAGAAATTCATGCTCACAATAGCTTCAGGGAGAATCTTGGGGGAGGGGGAGCACCAGAGGAGCAGCAACAGATTTAAGCCTACATTAAAATGAGCAACCAATCATTTCCCAGTGTTTCTGTCCAATATATGAGTCATGTCCTAGGGCTGTTTGTGTTCAGGATTTTGTTACTTTAGACATATTATTTTGTCAATGATAGGCAGGCACCACTGAGGACTTGCCTTAATATAGCATGGGATCTGAAACAATTTCACCTCTTCCTTTGGAAGAACAACCAGTCCAGAGATCTCTTAGTACCCTAGCAATTTGAGATGATCTGAGGCATGGTTAGAGAAATTGTTTGCTGTGACAGGGTGATTGCTGGGTATACAACATCTCACGTATTGAAGCAATGATAGTATTGAGAGAAGATCCAATCTCTGATTTAGATTATTTGAAGTTCCTAAGTTCCCAAAAATTATTGTGAATTTGGCATCAAAATTCAGAGGAGACAATGAGGAAGACATACAAATTATACAGTATTTCCTCATTCTCTCCAGTGGCATGTGTTGAATATATAAATTCCAAATATATGTGTCAAAGAATTTGTGTAATTATGTGCTTATTAGGAAATGCTAGTACAAAGTTAATTCATGTTTTCAAGCTTATATCAGATAAGTTGAAAGAATGCATTTAATTTAAAATATCTTTGATTTGGCTAAAATTTACACTAGTGAATGGATTTTTCTTCATATACTCATGTTTTTATGTAAACCCACTTTCACTTTTTTCTTCACATTTTTATTAGTTATGTACATGCTCAGTGTATAAAGAACCTATGGTGTTACTATCCTTACCCTCATCCCTGACCCTCCTCTGAAGGGACCCTCCTCATTGGGGATGCCAGTTATCCCCATGGGGATTGTGGGTCATGCATTATGGGGGTATCTATCAGTTATAGGGAAGAGGCAATGTCTCTATGCATAATGTCCCAACTTATGGCTCTAACAATCTTTCTGACCCTCTTCCATGAATTTTCCTGAGCTATGTTAGGTTTGTCTTAGGTTTACTTCAGTAATGAGCTCTTGGGAACCTTTGTGTCTCTGGATCTTTGGTATAGTAGGAGTTGAGTGTTCTCTGTGTCTATTTCCATCACCCTTGTGCTGATACCAGGTTCACCAAGAAAGCAGAACTTTTGCTCATATCCCTAGTTCCGCTATGGTTTCAGTTGGGGCCCTATCGAGGTGTAATGGGCTGATTCTCTTCTCAGGTTCTGCATCCATCAGAAAAAGAAAAGCAGATTCTCCAACGGAGAGTGAAGTCACTAAATGGATTTTTTGGTCATTTGCAGACACAAGATCAATTTAGAGAAGGAAATAATATTTTTTAACTTTATATTTTATGAGAGAGAGAGGGAGAGAGAGAATGAGCATGCCAGGGCCTCTAGCCACAGCAAACAAACTCCAGATGCATGTGCCCTTTAGTGCATCCAGCTAATATTGGCCCTGGAGAATCAAACCAAGGTCCTTTGGCTTTGAAGGCAATCGCCTTAACCACTAAGCCATCTCTTCAGCCCAGGAAATAATATTTTCATCTTCTCATTCTACTGTAAGTCATTATAATTCATCAAAGCGTGCACTTTTACTATCACACTCTTGAATATTTTGTATAAAATGCTCAGGTGTATGGCTGACTGCTCAGTGCTCTATTCACAGTGTTTCCCAGGAGACAGGACCTAAGGACATATGAATGGTAAACAAGAGCAAGAAGGGTTTCATGCCCCAATTCATCCTCTTGCTGGTTTATGGGGTCTTATATATCTCTTATTTACTGTTGTAAAATTAAGTACAGTATTTAGTTGATTTTAGCTCTCTATCAGTAAGGGTTCTGTAGAGGAACAGAAGTATATTACAAAGGAAATTTATTAGATTAGCTTATAGTAGTCCAACAGTAGTAGTTTGTAGGCTTTAGAGTCAAGGAATCCTGCAGCTGTTCAGTCCACATGGCTGGATTCCTTTGTAGTCCCAATCTAGTTCTGAAGGCATGACGGATTTTTTTTTTTTTTCGAGGTAGGTTCTCACTCTGGCTCAGGCAGACCTTGAATTCAGTATGTAGTTTCAGCGTGGGCTCAAACTTACAGTGATCCTCCTACTTCTGCCTCCCAAGTGCTGGGATTAAAGGAGTGTGCCACCACACCCAGCTGGATTTTTGGAGAGTCACTGGCCATCAATCTATGTTGGACGGCTGAGGAAACTTGGTTCCAATGCTGAGGAAGGATGGATGGGCAGGGTGGATGCAGGGACAAGTGAAGGCTCTCACCAGCAACCAGCAGCAGCAGCCAGGTGGGAGGAAATGGATTCTATTCTCTCAGAGCTTCCTTACAAACAGCCCACCTCCAGGTGTGCTGCCCATTCTGGTGGAAAGTCTCACTGTGGAGGAAGAACTTCTTCCTTAGTCAGTCCTTCTTGGAAGCAATCCCAGAGACTTACCCAGAAAGAATGTCTGTGGATGCCTAATGTGACCAAATTGACAACTGAATTTAACCATCACAAGACCACCCCTTGTCAAGTTGACATCAAAACATATCTATAGAAATCATATTTAATTACAAAATGGAGATAGTTATAAGGCAATATTTTCACAGAACATGATATAACTATTCCATGAACACCTAGAAGAACACAATCTTCCCTTCCCCCAACATGAGGTAAGAATCTTTGAGGAATGCTTAGTTTCTAATATCCAGTAACATAAATATTCAATGATCTTTAACTAGTGATATAATCTATATCAATATTCATTACATAAGGGAGAAACAGAGGAAAGAAAAACAAAGACATATTAATATTGGTGTACATATGCACAAACACTCTCAACCAAGTAGGACAGAAACACTCATAGCAATTACAGTCCTCATTTTTGTAACTGGTCACTTGGCCTTAGCTGGTATGTGTAACTACCTACTTCTACTTTCCATTCTGTATTTCCTTCACCTTTAGCAAACTCCTTAGCAGGTCTTTGTTACTTACCTGGAGGGGTGACCCATACCTTCATTCCTGAAGGATCTGGGCCATTTATCACACTGTCTTGCTTGGGTAAATTTGGTTTCCCATTGACCTTAATAACAGGGCATGGTAACCACAAAAGTTGCCAAAACATATATTGTGGACTCCACAATTCTCTTCTTTATCTCCTTTGTGGATGAGCAGTCCAATTTTACCCTAGTAATCTGTATAATCACCCCTTCTAACACTGAAATTCTTTTCTTAGCCTATTTCCTGGAGGACATCAGGAGCCTAACATGGCCAGGGGGAAATCATAGCTTCTAGTTCAACAGAATATTTTTGTGACTACTTGCAAAAGCATTCCAAACTCTGGAACCTAGTCCTCTAGGTCAGCAAAACATAAGGTTGAGGGAACAGGAAGGAAAGAATTTGGCTAAAGGGTCACTTGGGGTGAGGGTAAGCAGTACCATTTCCAGTCCCACCCCTTGATTCCTGGACTTGTGAATCTGGGCAATAGAAGAAACAGTAGACCATATAGGATACTAATACAGAGGATATAGAGCATTCAGGAGAACCCTGCCCTAGCCATCCAGATAGGTGAACAACAGCAAGATGGTTTCATGTCCTAATTCTTCCTCTTTTGTTTTACAAGGTCATAGATACCTAATAACTACTACACATAAAAGGAAATAAGGTATTGAATTGGTTTTAGTGCTGAATACAAATTATAATAAAACTAATATTTTTTGTAAATATTTAGCTATATTTCTGAATATATGACTGATGCAATGTGAGGTCACTGTGCATTCCCTATTGGAGATAGCTGTGACAACATCATGTTGACTTGACTCACAGTCCTGGCTATGTCTACAGGGCTCAAATTTCCCACAAGTCCAGTCAAAGTCTTTCATGGAGCTCTATCCAAAAGAACTACTTGACCTGCTGCCACAGAAGCAGAGACAAACCCCTAAGCTCATCATCACTTGGGCATCCTGGGGCAGATTTCACTCTCACCAACTGCAGCCTCCAGGCTAAAGCTATGGCAGGTTAGAGCAGTCAGCAGACTTGAGTCTCCTCCCACAGTGCATCACCTGAGCACACACATCCGCACTCCTCAACGTCCTTCCATTTGCCCAGTTTGACAGAACCTCCTTATATTTCAAAAGCTTGTAACTTATGAAGATTACATGGTTACTCTACCGATTATTCTTTTGGGGTTTATTTTGTTTCTTGTGAATAAATTTAGTTTATATATTTTCCCTTCTTTTTCGATTTACACAGATGTTTAATTAGCTTTATTCACAGAGTGAGGATTTTTTTTTTCAGTCTACAGTGGTGCCTAGATAACATCATTAGGCAAGAATGCCAGTTGAAAAGAAATGTATGCAGAATACTAAAATTTCAGATGGTAGTGCTCCTCAAGGAAGAGCCAGCTTGACTATGAGCAGTGCTATATGCCTCAGTTACTCAGAAGCAGTTGTGTTGCAGTCTCTACATCCCATGATTTTGAAGACGAGGTTTTATTACTGCATTCCTATCAAAGCCCATAGCCCATAGGCTTTCTATATTTTTGGTGTATTCTGGACTAGGAAGTGGTGCTCCAGCATACACATGAGCCCAATGTCGATCTGTCTGTTTGAACATTTCAGAATTTTGTTTGTACTGATTGGCTACTACTGCATGTTGTGGGTCATCAGGTTCCACAGCTGCCAACAACGCTTGTAATGACAATACTGTGCTCACAGTCATTGTTGCTGCCCATTGACCTTTCAGGATATCCAAACATATAGCTCCTGTGACAGAACTAATATGAGGATGCCATATTTTAGCGATAAACCAGACCTTACGGGGATTAAATGGATATGTTTCTGGTATATTTCTCTCTAGTTGGTATCTTCCTCCTTCATATAGTGTGTTGGAGGTCCTGCTATTTCTCCTCTTAAAGCGGTAAAATTCTCATCTACAAGATTTACTTTAATTTGATTTTTGCTTGTCTCCTTGCTCTTCAGCACCTCCTTGAACTCCTGCTTGACCTGCTGCACCTGGGATGTAGACCATGGCTCTGCCGCAGCTGATTTGTACCCACTGCCGCCTCCTCCGCCACTGTGACCACGGCCACCACCGCCGCTGCCACTCTCCCTCCTCAGCCTCCTCTCACCCCTCAGAGATTCCGACCAGAGCACGCGCGTGTGTGTGTATGTGTGTGTGTGTGCGTGTGAACACACACACATGCACACACACACACACACACACATACACGAACACTGCTGCCCCTTGCCACCCCCGCTGCCACCCCAGTTGATATATTTTGACAATTTGCTATTAACATAGTATGTCATTGACAAAATATTCTGCTTCGCCATAATTTATCCCTGTTATAATTAATGATGATAATACTGTAGGGATATCTCATTCCTCTGTAAAATTTCAGTATGAATACATGGAACCATATCTTACTCACTGGGTTATACTATATTTTCTTATATGAGAACTAAGAGTTCTCTGGATGTGGACAATTGCTGTCCCTGTCAAATTGTCTTCTATATTATTATAATTTGATTCCCACTTTCTTGAATGTAGAAGGGAGGTCTGAAAAATTGCAAGAGACAAATGGTGGGAAGGGGTATCCTGTGTCATTGTCCCAATCCCCAGAGACTGACTGATGTATTCCTGACTCCACAGTGCATACCAATAACAACACTGAGGGTGGACCTCAGGGGAATGCCATTGGGCAAAAGGGGCTATAAGAGTATAAGCCAATGAGAATATGATTGCCATGTCAGTATTTTCATATAGTAAAGTACATAGATAACAAAAATTTTTTAAATGAATAACTTTAGATGTAGAAAGGTCAGGGTTCATTTTATTTTTTTCTTTCTCTAAGTTCACGGATACATATTTCTCTATAGATTAATGATTGCTTTTATTTAATAGTCATATTTATAATGTATTTGTGGCTCTGGTTACCAGAAAAGAATTCTTTCTATAACCAGAGAATGTATCCACCTGCTTACCTCTCTATTTCTGATTTGATTGCAGGGCATGTGTCTCCACTATTCTACAAGCATCTCTCTTCACCCAGCTCATCCCTTGTGCTCTATGAGGAGCTGATAGTCTTTTGATGATGGCAGGATATGTGTGTTTTAGAAACAAAATGCATTCAGAAACAAATAAGCACTTGATAGAAAGAACATTTCTCCTACAGAATATAAAGTCTTAAACTAAGACATAATAGACGGAAGGAAGTTTACACTGAAATGTCTAGGGAATTTGAGGCAGGGATGTTTGTAATCAGAAGCAGAGACTGGAAGGGAACACACTTTCCTCACATGGAAAGCAGTAACTCCCTAACATTGTCTTGCCATGAGAGAAATCCTGGCACAGAGCAATAATAACTAGGGTGAGGCAGGAGATAACAAACAGGTCAGTGTGCACTGTTTCTGACATTTTTTACATATCTTGATCATCTAAGTTTGTATTGTTGTTGTAATTGATGTCATATTTGGTTCATGGCTACTATTCAGACTCCAATTTCCTATATTAAAAATACCTTCTCAGCATACCCATACAGGCTTCTGTTTTCCTGTATGATTCACACTGATGATGACACTTCCATAACTTATGTGTAAAATTCATTGTTCATAAGCAATCATGACAAGCATTTTCATGTGTGCACATTTGTGGCTGAGGAAGTGGAAAGGTAGATAGATGCTTAGCAGCCTCCCTGAGCCCTTCTACCAAAACCTGCCAGTGATCTTCACAGATCAGCTGCCTCTGATAAGTGCTGTCAGCAGCTGGAGGAATTAGGAGCAACAGCTGGGGCAGCCCAGCCTCTCACTTCTGTTTCCCTGGGTGGTTTATGTTAACACTTGTGTCACTGTGGCATACCCGATGCTATACTGTGCACAGTAGTAAGTTGCAGTGTCTTCAGGCTCCAGGCTGCTGATGGTGAGAGTGAAGTCTCTCTCAGATCCACTGCCAATGAACCTCGATGGGATGCCAGATTGCAAATTGGATGCTCCATAGACCAGCAGCTTAGGAGATTCCCCTGCTTTTTGTTG
>CM070777.1:62678218-62757698 GCA_036346955.1 Dipus sagitta | reverse complement strand
TAGGAAGTGGCTTTCTTTGTCTTTTTTGATCACTTTTGGTTTGAAGTCTATTTTATCTTTATATTTTATCAATATAGCTACACATGCTTGCTTCTTTTTCCCATTTGCTTGGAATATTGTTTTCCACCCTTTCAACCTGAGGAGGTGTCTGTCTTTAGTGGTGAGGTGGGTTTCTTGGAGGCAACAGATTGAGGGGTCTAATTTTTTGATCCATCCTGTTAGCTTGTGTCTCTTGATGGGTGAATTATGGCCATTAATATTTAGGGTAATGACTGTGAGATTTGATTTGATCCCTGCCATATTGTGATGGTAAATGTGGGTTGGTGTTTTCATGGACTTTGAAGTTTTTTGTTCCTACTCTGAGTTTGGATATTGTGATCTGCTTCTTGTAGGCATTTGAGTTTGGTTATTTGTTTCTTCTGTGTAGAGAATTTCCTGAAATACTCTCTGTTGGTTTGGTTTTGTGTTCATTTAATTGTAAAGCTGAGTTTTATCATAGAAAGTTTTTCTTTCACCATCTATTATGAAGGATACTTTTGCTGGGTAGATTCGTATGGGTTGCAAGCCATTGGTTCTTAGACTTTGCAGTGTTTCATTCCAGGCCCTTCTAGCTTTCAGGGTTTCCATTGAAAACTCTGAAGTAATTCTGATGAGGTTACCTGTGAAAGTGGCATGCTGTTTTTCCCTAGCTGATTTTAGGATTTTCTCTTTGGTGTCAATGTTTAGAGTTCTAATGACAATATGTCTTGGAGAGTTTCTCCTTTGGTCCAGTCTGTTTGGAGTTCTGTTGGCTTCTTGTATCTTGATGGGCCTTTCTTTTAAGAGACTGGGGAAGTTTTCTTCAATTATTTTGTTAAATAAGTTCTCCATGCCTTTGGTCTGAATTTCTTCTCCTTCTGGTATTCCAATGATCCTGATATTAGGACGTTTAAGTGTATCCCACAATTCCCTCATGTTCTGTTCTCAGGAACTTTTGAACTTATTGAAATTTTTGAACTCTTGAAAGGTTTCTTCCATCTTGTCTTCCAGATCAGAGTTTCTATCCTCCACTTGGCTGATGCTATTCTTGAGAGCCTCTAGAGAGTTTTGGACTTGTTCAATTAGGTTTGCATTTTCTACTACCTTTCTATGTATAATTTCCATCCCCCTGTCAAGCTCCCTTTTCACATCATTTTTTGATTTTCTTGATGATTCTTGGAATTCATCCTTGCATTTCTTTATGTCTTCATTTAGCCTTGCCAGCTGATTTTTTAAGGTCTTCTTTTTTTCACTCTCCCTCAAATCTCTTAACTCTCTTTGAACTCCTTCCAATTTCTTATCTATTAGTTCTAGTTTAGTGATGGCAGCATCCACACGATTATCGGTCCTTTGTTGCTTTCCTGCATGTTCTACCAGTAGGTTGGTCATGGTTGCATTGCTCATAACTTCAATTTGATGTTCTGGTCCTAATGAATCTTCTATTTTTTGGTTAGATGTATTCATTGTAGGAGTGGGTGCTCTAACTGGATTTTCTTTCATTTGATTTTTCTTGTTATTTCTTTTGCGCTGTCGTCTGCCCATGCCAATGTATGGGCACGTAGGTGGGTGGATCAGCCTGGGCTCAAGCACAATGGGAATCTGAGACAACCTGGGGCAGTTGCCCAGCACCCTGGGCTTTGGCTCTCACTTGCCAAAGCCAACTGACTTATTGCCAGTCAGGGGTGCCAAAGTTGCATGAATTCTCAAGTGGTAATATGCCAAAGCTGCCTGTTTTCAAGCTAGGAGGGACACTGAGGCACCAAGCACTGAAGCAGCCCAAACTCTGGCTGGAAACTCTGGGACCTGGCAGCAGTCTGCGCTCCCCCACCACAGGACAATGGAGGATGGCCTGCGTGGCAGACAGGAAAGGGATGGCACCTGAGCTGGTGCAAGTGAGAGACACAGTCTGAGCTAGTGTGGCAGTTGCTGTGGGACTGCGCTTGCTGAAGGGGGGGGGGAGGAGAGGAAGTGAGTAAGTGAGTAAGTGAGTGAGTGGGCAGAGCAGTCTAAGCTTCCACATGCAGGATCGATCTGCACATGGCAGTGCTGGATAGGTGGCTCTTGGCGGGAGGGGTGGGCTACCTGCTCCTGAGGGAATCAGGGATTCCCTGTTATTGCCAGGACTCGCTGAACGTGTGGTGGCTGGAGCAGTAAGAGGGCGAGTGGGTGGAGCAGCCTAAGCTTCTGCATGCAGGGATTGATGAGTGTTTGGCAGTGCCATTGATACAGCGGCAATTTTGGGGGGAGTGGTGGGCTATCTGCCCACAAGGGAATCCGTGATTCCCTGTTATTGCCAGAACTCGCTGAACGCGCAGTGGCTGGAGAAGTAAGAGGGCGAGTGGGTGGAGCAGTCTATGCTTCCGCACACAGGGATTGATCGGTGATTGATGGTGCCATGGATAGGGTGGCTATTTGGGGGGAGGGGATCAGCGATTCCCTGACTCCCCCTCCCCAGACCCCCTCCCCCGTGCCCTCCCACTGACAATCTATTGGAGATTGCTCTCCCCTAAAAGACCCAGTAAACCTTTAATGTCTTGCCTTTCTTTCCCCAGGATTTGCAGCACAGCTAGGCGGTCTCCATCTTGGCCAGAGGTCTGTTTATCTGCTTTTAAGTTAGTAGGATTTCTGTGGTATTTTCAGTAGTGTTGGCTCAATATATTGAATTCATTTGTGTTTATCATAGAAATATTTTGTTACACATTTAACTGTAAAGGATATATCATTGGCTAGAGTAATCTTGGTTTACTCTTGGCAAGTGTCCACAGGTATGTCCTAAACCTGTGCATGTTAAAGCCCTTGCCACTGTGCCTCCCTCTTCCAAGGAGCTCATGAATCTTATTACTCTTCATGGCTTAAACCACAGACGGCCACTTTTGTGGATCCCTGTGCAGTTCTGACTCAAGTTTCCTCTCTAGATAAAGGTGTTCTGAGGGCCAGGAGGCAGAGGTGAGTCCCTGAAACTTGCTGTGGTTTCATAGAGTAGAATAATCAAGATATAACCTTGACTAAGCAGGTAGGGTTCACAAATGTTTTATTCAAACTAGGTATGGTGGCTCAAGTCTTTAATACCAGATCTCTGGAGGCTGAGGTAGTTGTTCAGGAGGCTGGAGGTTCTTTGTGAATGTAGAAGCTTTGTCTAAGCTTTCATAAGGGCAATAAGGTGCTTAGAGTTTATAGCAGGAGAGGTTCCAATCTGATGAAGTACACAGTGCTTGCCTAAGAAAAAGGCAAGCTGGGTTTTCCAGATAGTGGTAAAGCCCAACATGAGACCTTGATTGACAACTTTCATGGTGTTGGTTAATCCAGATCAGACACCAGTTGTCTGGGTAAGAGCATCGTAATTTCCAGAAATGGCAATCTTACCAGGAATCTCAATCTTCCCGGAAGCGTCAAACATTCTCTGAAGCTAGGTGATTCCCTCTTAGGAAAGGAGAACTCCACCTGAGAAGAAGAGACAGGAACAGGCCAGACTCTTCTCACACTCCCCACCTGTAACAAAGGACAATGACTCAGATTCTCCCTCCACAGACTCAAAGATATTCACTGCTAAACTACCTCAGTGGTATGATCACCATGAGTTAAAGGCCAGCCTGGACTGCATAGTGAGTTTAAGTCCAGCCTGGATTAGAGTGAGACCCTGACTAAAAAATTTTACCTAATTGAAACTGTTTGAGTAAAAAGTTGAGAAGATAGGACTTTCTTGGCCCCTTTATGTATGCAGACCCCAGAATTCCCATAGTTTTGGAAAGCAAAATTGAGCACTGATATATCCAGTGGTGATGTTGCTTTTGAGTCCCTGATTTTCTTGGCTTCTGCCCTTCTTCTGTCAGTGCTGCTATCATGTAGTATTCCTCCCTTGTGTGATCTCTCTGTCTCCCCATCATCTCTCTCTCTCTCCAAGTTTCATAATATCGGGTACTAAAAATAAAGTTAGTATTTTATGAATCACTCCATCTATGTCTTAGTTTCTTTTCTTTCTTTGTTATTGAGACCACTAATTTCCACTGTCCCCTTCCTTCCTGGGTAGCTGCTCTCTAAGTCCCTGGTTTCAGAACAGAGACTTGCAGTTAGAATTTGAATGCTGTCTGTCATTTTCCACTTCTCTACTTCTTAATGTTCTGTACCAAGTTTGATGGCATTTGGAATTAGAAGATGCTAACTTTGCCTGGGAGGAAGGAAAAGGTTCATAGAGAAATGGTTATGGGTGTTGGGTTTTGAAGGGTTTGTAAAATTTTTCAGACAAAAAAATACAGAAAATTATGAATCTGAAACCTTAAGAAACTTTTATACTGTTATAATTATGCCTATTTTGTGCCTGTGCAATATTCTTTATATTCCTAAGTTGCTGTAATATAACTCGCAGTCTGGGAAGGTGATAATGCTAGCTGGTTATTTTTTGATCAGGGTAGTTCTGGCTACTTGGAATCTTTTGTTTTCCGTATCAATTTTAAGATTATTTTTCCTATTACTGTGAATTTTGTTACCGAAATCATGACTGGAATATTGGTGATTAGAATCTAAAATGAACCCTGTAATCCATGTGTTTCCTATTAAGTTTCATACTTAGTCCCAATGTGCCAGAGTATTGGAGCATAGGAGAGATAATGTCCAAATGTCTGTGCCATGTTTTTCCAACCATAACTGAACTTTCCCTTGAAAAAATAAGCTGGAAATAGCCCCTTTCCTTCCATAAACTGATACCAGTTTATTATTTTGTCCCAGTAATGAGAAGGAAAATGCTATAGACAATGGTTACCATTGAATGAGGCTGTTGATATAATAAATATAACCATGTGATTTTTAATCTGTTGTAACTGCTTTGTGGAAGAATTTAGGGCTTTGAACAAGAGATGCTTCACAGTGCTATAAGTGGAGTTTAATAGGCCATTCCCAACTTCCAAATTCAGAATGAAAAGAAACCTGTTCTGTATCAAACCATCTAAGCAATAAATGTTATATTAAAAAAAATGGGCCATTCCCATTGGAGTTGGAAAGACAAAACTGCACGGAGGAAGTGTGTACTGTGAAGTGCAGGTTTATAAGGTTTGAAATATATAAATAAAAAGGACTTTACCAGCAATTAGGCAAGAGGCAATTCATGTGATATTCTGGCAAAATGACTTTCCATATTCTGCCCATGGCCTAAGAAGTTATATAAAGCAAAACTTTGAAGTAATTGACTGGTGTGTTAGGTAGATAAATATATAAAATAGCAGAAGGATATGAATAATATAAAGTTAGGTATAGATAAAAATGTGAGACATTTTCAGGTCCTATGCCCAGAGGTAACAGGGAATTTTTTTTCAATTTTTAAAAAAATTACCACCATGGAGGGTGGGATAGCTGCTCTGTATTGTGACAGTAGGAAGAAGTCTCAAGGGCAAGAACCAACCCATTAAAGGTTTGGTCTAGTAGGAAAATGATTTTTTTGTTTGTTTGTTTGTTTTTCTTCTTTTTTTTTTTTGTTTTTGTTTTTCGAGGTAGGGTCTCACTCCACCCCAGGCTGACCTGGAATTCACTATGGAGTCTCAGGGTGGCCTCGAACTCACGGCGATCCTCCTACCTCTGCCTCCCGAGTGCTGGGATTAAAGGCATGCGCCACCACTCCCAGCCTGATTTTTTTTTTTTTAGGACAATTTCAAGAAAAAGGTCTATGCTGCTCTAGGTCATGCTTCATTCTTACTTGGTAGAATATGTTGGAGACATTCTATGTTCAAAATATATTCTTAAGTGATCCTGGTTTTGGAAGACTTAAAAATGCAGGATATAAGGGTTCATGTGTTGTACCATGGTTCCAAAGAGCCACCGAGACTGAGCACTGTGAGTCAGAGTCAAAGTCCCTGAAAGGAGGCCCAGGGAAGCCATTCTGTGAATCTGTAGATATAACCCACAGGTGGCAGTGCAGATTACAGGATTTGCATGAGGTCAGGACAAGGTTTCAGTTCCCAAGGAAGGCTAGAGGCTCAGGGTGGATTCTACCTGGGAAGCAAGCAGTACAGTGACAACAAACAGACTAAGGTTTTCAGACAGAATAAGACAGAAACTTCAAGAAATAAGCAGAACCTGATTCTATATGAAAGGAAATAACAGGATTGAGAGAAAGTTTCTGAGCAAGAATATAAACTTCTTTGTTCATTCTATACCATCGTCCACTAAGAATATGTGGTATAGGGAGTATAGATTTACTATATCAAGATGTATCTCAGATAATTCTGATTTGTATGTATAAATTTATGTTTGTACTCTAAGATACAATACTTTCTTATATTATATACTTGCATTAAAAGGGGTATAAGCCTTCCATCTATAGAGGAAAAGGGGCATTCAATGCTGTTAGAAAAAAAGTTTGCTAATCAAAATACACCAAAGTAGAAATCCAGAAGCTGCTAAGAGCTCAACACTAAAAGTAAACTTAAAGCATACTCACCAAGGCTGGAGGAATTTTATGGAAGAGGAGGCAGAAAGAATATAAAAGCCACAGGGAGAGGGAGAATATCCAGAGGCACCCCTTCCCCCATGACTGACTTCTGCTCTAACAACTCATAATGCACAACTCCCTGGTAAATACTAGCAATCCCACTAAGAGGGGTCCTTCAGTGGAGTGGGGGTAGGGAGGAGGGGAATGATGGTACTGACACTTGATGTATCCATACAAGGTTTCAATTTAATAAAGGAATATATTTTTAACTAAAAAAGTGACATAATTAGTCACCTGCATAGCACCATCTCTGGAATGAATTCACCCAGTTGTTAAATGTGTTTTTGTAAAATATTTAATATATTTATTTAAGATAGAAAAAAGGACAAAGGGACCCATATTGAGAAAGAGGGAGGGAGAGAGACACACACACACAGAGAGAATGGGTATGTCAGGGTCTCTAGCCACTGCAAATGAACTGAAGACATATGTTCCCCTTTGTGCATCTGGATTATGTGAGTCTTAGGGAATCGGATGTATGTCCTTAGGTTTCACAGACAAGCTCCTTAATTGGTAAGCAATCTTGCCTATCCGAAATGTGTTTTTGATGGATAACATGCAAAAGAAAAAAATTAATATTTAATATTAAAAATATCATTTAATGTTTTGTCATAGAATTAAAGTATACAATAAATCAACTCAAGAACAATTTCCTCACTAAAAATATATAATGAACATGAAAACATAAATAAGTCACATATGAGGATTTTAGCCTCTTCATTCAAATTATTATAGCAAATGAAGAAAAAATATTTACCCATAGGCTACAAGGGAGGCTCAACCTTCAACATTGTCCATCTAGATAACACTTAGCTATCATAGAGAGTTTTAAACCTACTACACGTGGATTGATATATGCTGTCATTAATTCACAAAGTGAACACGTCAAAGAGAAGCTCTAATGAATTAAGAGTATTGTTAATCTTATTCCCTAAGTTCAGGCAGAAATAAAACAATGGGGCCAAGTCAATATACTATCTTCATGTGATTTTAGGTAAGAGAAACTCTAACTGAAATTAGGATTCAGTCAGCGTAAGCTACTCATGGGCAATTGAGGCAGCAATCCTTACCAAGGCCCAAGTAATCAGACACCAGGATATTTGCTTTTTTTTAAATTTCTTTTTCTAGGCTGCTTAGTTTTTTCAAACCAATATAAATGAAATAAAAGCTTTGAAATGAAATGAAAGTGAGAGAGAGAAAAAGAGAGAGAGAGAGAATATGAGACCCCTGTGAAGCTGAATGTGATACTCTGGAAGCCACAAATGCCAGCTTTACTAAGAAATAAACTTAGCAGAACTGGGGTTTCACACTGCTAACTTATAAAATCAAAAGCAGGTTCCTCCTAGAGTAACTTAAAACAAATTACATCAACATTTAGGTTAAACTTACTAAGGAGAGACAGGTATTAGCAAAGGAAAACTTAGCAACTCTTTTATGCAATAAGAATGAGAGATACTAGATTGAGAAAAAAAGAAGGATGGTTCATGAACAATAAGAAAAAGGAAAAGGTAACTAATTTTTATCAGGTTGACTATATTGTAAGAAAAGATGTTTGAAGATGTAATAATAACAGAGAAAATATTGCAAATTATTTTGATCAATCAATAAGGAAATAAAATATGAAGGTCACTGATCAAAATATGCTTTGGTAATCAGTAGTACTAATGTTAAATGCTCTGTTCTTGTCTAGATTAGCTGGGAGAGAGCTATGCTGACTGGCCATCACTTTATCTATGACTGGCACACACCACCATACTACTGATGCTCAACTGCTGTCTCTGGGTGTTGGGACCTGTTTACCATGTTCTCCCATAGATCAGCACTGTTACACAAGAGTCCTCTGCCCACATCATAAGACAGCATGAACTGCACTGGTATTGAAGAAAACACAGATGGCATTTCACACCACTCCCATGAGAGCACACCCAGCACTCACTCTGGCTCTTTGTGCACTGTTGCTCCCACCAGGGGATTTGCATGTTTCTCCCTGGGAAGGACCTTCCCTTGCTATTCTGAAATAAAAGCTCAGCTCAACTAGTGACCTGAGTGCACAAAGCTCTTCAGTTCCACCTCCCACCATGAGGTGCCCTGCCCAGTTCCTGGGGCTGATGATGCTCTGGATCCCAGGTAAAGGCTGAGGGAGAGGAGGAAGGGGCATGGGAGGGGCTGTGAGCTCTGAGGATACTCTATTGACAATGTGTGTGTGTGTGTGTGTGTGTGTGTGTGTGTGTGTTCTCCAGGATGTGCATGTGACTATGAAAACCCCTTGAGAGTGAGGAAGATTCCAGAAGGAGCAAAGACATATAGTTTGGGGAAGTCTTTGGCCCTAAAGTACATTTTGGACAGTGTAGGAATCTTCCAGAGTTCAAGTTATGCTTTTCAGATAACATATTGAGTATGTTTAGAACAGGATCCAAATCTGTGAATCAAGTAGATGGAAGTAGAAACAAATAACCCTTAAAAATATTTCACTATTTCAGTACATAACTTTATTTTTTTGCTGCAATTTCAGGATCCATTGGTGATGTCGTGCTGACCCAGACTCCACTGTCCCTGTCTGTCACAGCAGGAGAGCCCGCCTCCATCTCTTGCAGGTCGAGTCAGAGTCTCTTATATAAAGATGGAAACACATATCTAAGTTGGTACCTGCAGAGGCCAGGCCAGTCTCCAAGACTCCTGATATATATGGTTTCCAACCGTGACTCTGGGGTCCCAGACCGGTTCAGTGGCAGTGGGTCTGGGACAGATTTCACACTCAAAATCAGGAGAATAGAGCCTGAGGATTTAGGAGTTTATTACTGCTTTCAATGGACACATGACCCTCCCACAGTGGTACAGCCCTGAACCAAAACCTCTCTGCCTGGCTACCACACTCGTTGCCCATCTGTTGGGCAGCACAGTAGATTCTCTCAGCCTGTTTAAGAGGCAGAGCTGGAAGGCCTCACAAGAGAAGGTCACAGCTGTTGCATCTGCCCACAGAATGCCCACACATGCTACATTTTTAAGCATTAAATAAGCAGCCTCAGTATGAAGAGAGCATCAGTGCCCTCGGAAATGCCACGCATCAAGCGAAAGCTGATGCCTACTCATGCTAATCACCCTGCCTTCTGCAAACTGAAGGATTACTCATCCTCATTATTCCTGCCTAGTGCACACACCAAGACGAAATTCATTCATAGTTGCAGCCATGTCACCAAGACTAAGGGTGAATCATGGTAACCAACATTCCTGTACATTTTTAAATTTAATTTTTGTGATTAATATTGTTTTTCATTCTTTTCTCTTGTTATAGGGTAGATTAGTCAGTTGCTCTTTTCATTTATAGGAAATAAACAATTGATGGATGCTATTAGGATTTTCTTTCCCATCTCTACCAATTCCTGTTCATGTCTGCTTTCTCTGAGCATATCTGCCTCTCGATGTAGAGCAGGCACAGGGAAGCATCTGAAAAATCACACACATTATTGTATACACATTCGTTGATAAACCTCAAAAAATATGCTCCAACAGAATGTTTTCATCCTCAGTGTGTTTATAGGGAAGGTAATTTTCTTCATTTCAGAATTAAAGTTTAAAAAAAACCAAAGAGACAACTCTGCAAAATTCAAAGTGCATGGAAATGTGAGTCTTACACAACAACTTGAATGACTAAGAGATAAATCAACAGTAGATCCCCATCCCTGAGGTAAAATAATATTCAGAAGATTTTGAGTAAAGGGGAATGAATGGCACCATGAAAGGCACACAAGGAGGGAAGCAGCGAGTAGGGCAGTAAACTATGGTTCATGTTGGGGTTCTAAATCTGATTGGGTCGTGGTTAACCTATGAACCACTTAGAAACTGAGATGATCTTCTTATGAACAATCCCAGAGTTGAAGGGACTGCTGCCTGGATTTCAGGTTTTACCCTTTGCACCTGCAAGCACATGAGGAAGTGATACAATGTGCAAGATTACATTTGTAGTGACAGTAATGGACGTTAATGTCCTAGACCTTCCCATTCACTACCAGTCACTTATAGTTACTGTTTAGACTGCATGAGCCATTCATGGGGTATACCTCTTCTAGGAATGTTTAATCTATTTTACTGCATTTTTACTATACCTTTTCACATATGTATGCTTAAATATACAAAAATCAAGCTTTATGTTACTATTAACTAATGTGTGCAGTATAATAATCTACTGCACAGAATGATGGCACAGGGGCAATATTCAGTAGTATGAGCTTGGGTCAATTCTAGGCTTCATCACCTAGGGATATTTAAGTGGAATATCATGGTTACACAATGACAGAATTAACTTATAGTGAATCTCCAGAGTATAATTTTGTGAGTTTGTGTGTATATATATACTAGGCCCAATCTCCAACACCCTGTTAAAAGTAGGATAATAAGTGTAGAGGAACAACAACTGATAGATATGTCCTTATGAAAAGAGAGTACTGACATTCAATTTAAAAAATTGTCCCTACAACTCTAATTTCTTTTGGGTAACAAAAGGAAAAGAACAATACAATGTGAAACAAGATGCAATAGGAATGGATGTAAAATACTCTGAGGAATTATAGAAATTAGTATTAGAACAATGGAAGCATGAAAAGTAAATAGGAGAGAATTGTTATATTGCTTGGTAAAAAGAGTTTAAATATTATTAAAGCCATACTGAATGTTAAGATATTAAATGAGGACACTATGGGAAAAGTAAAGATGTAAAAGGAAGAAAATAAGTAAGAATGAAAGAAAATATATAGTCTATATACTACAGAAATTTTGCAGCTAACATAACAGAATCTGCACAGAAGCCAAAAAAGTAGCATTTAATTAATCAATGCAGATACTAGAGCAAAAGAATTCATATGTAGGCAATATCTTAGGCAATATAGGCAAGAGTAGGAATATTAAACAATAAAGAGTAAAGTAACAACCAGATATGGTCATGCATTCCTTACTCCCAGCACTTGGGAGGCAGAAGTAGGAGGATCCCTGTGAGTTCAAGGCCAGACTGAGACTGCATAGTGAATTCCAGGGCAGCCTGAGCTAGAGTGATACCCTACCTCAGAAAAAAATAAAAGAGTGAAGGAAGATGAAACAAAATAAAATTTAGAAGCATTGCAGCATCAGTGAATATCTCTTTTTAGCTGTGAGGACTCTTCAGCCCTCCCCCTCCTTGAGTTGTCTTACAGAGCATTGGGAAACCTACTGCTTTTCTCCAGTTCTAGCCATTTAGACGAGATTGGCACATATGAACTGAAAAGTGGAATTCAAAAAAAGCTGATTGTTGTGATGTATTTCTGCAAAAGAGTCAGTAGATACCAACCCTTCCTTCTTTTAATTTCCTAGACCAAAGTATCACCTACTGCCTCAAAGTCACTCCTACACATTTAGCTTCTCTCATCCATATTGTGCTGAGTCATTATACATTCCCCGTATGCATTTACATGTCTGAGGCTCTAATGTGACCATACCTCTGCTTGTGTACCTTTAGTAGCTGTAAGGTTTGATGTCATCACAGAGTCAGTTGACTGTGTCTATGGTCATATCTTGAATATATTTTGTCCATTACATTTCTATTCATGTCAGGTAGTATTTGGTGTCCATGTGAGTCTGTACTTTTCCTGGTAATGGGCTCTGTACAGGTGATGTTGGAGTAGAGTTTTAACGTTGTTATTTTGCAGTGTTTTCTACTCTTCCTGCCAGAGCAATTTGACTGCAGATTACCCAGTGACTTTTCATGGTAAGATTTGAGCAATCAACTGTTTAGTCAATTATAGATTACCAATCACAGTCCATAGTGACAATTCCACCCAAGTGTAATTTATTGAACAAGTATAACTTTGGGAGATCATTAAAGGTTGATGAGCTCTTTTACTGAAAATCTTATTCCCCTGAGGCCCTGTCTGACCATCAGGTCATTACAAAAGTTTTGTCACTGTATCTGGGCAGGAATTAGCTAAAGTTAGTGTGACAGTGGAAATTGAGCTGAGGCTCTAATCTACTGGGTCCTGGTCCTTTGACTCCTGCTGACATAGGTGGATGTTCACAGATCTATGTGGCAGGGTTCATAGCTTCCATGAGCCTGAGACTAAAACTCAGTTCATTTTCACAGTAGTAAACTTCCACCATATCAGCCAGGATGGGCTGGGTTGACTATGCAGTGGGACATCATTAGTAATGGGGTGTGTTTGTGCTCCCTTTCTACCTATTAATTCTAGTGAAAATATTGGGTTCCTAGAATTCAGCCTCCTATTTGGTATATTCATGGGAAAAAAATTCTGCATAATTTCTCTCCAGCAGTTTGCAAGGCAGTTTTCAACTCTACCCACGTGTTACATCTATGTGAACACCATACATTCCCCAAGATAGTGTAGTGCTGAAAAGAGAGATGCTTTTGGAATATTAATCATATGGATTGTCCTGCTGATAGTGATAACTATTCTTACAAGAATACCTAAAATAATATAAAGATTAATATTCAAATTACTATGTGAACAAGGACATAGGAGGCAAGAGGGTAGATTTCATTCTGAAATAAAGTGGGGAAAAGGTAATCTTTCACTTTTTAAATTGTAACTGTTTTCTATGATATTGATATTGTTGGCTCCAATTTCTTCTTAAATTTATACATATAAGAAATAAATGCATGATTCATTTTGTGTATCTGTGTATGTGGGCATTGGGAAATTAAACTAAGATCATCAGGCTTTGCAAATAAATGACTTTAATCATAGAGCCATTTTTATGGCCCCACAAAATAAAATTTTTAAAAGGTTCTTTATTTTCCACACATTTATTAGCAGTTTTGTAATAAACATTCTAACTAGGGAAGATTGCTATTTAACACACATGATGGATATGTGGTCTTTAAATGAATGGGCATGGACTTGGAACTTTAAAAGGAAAACACCTTCCAGAGTAGTAAGCCATGTTTTATGGGCTATTCTGGTGAGAATTTGAAACTTCTAAGTACAGAGAGGATTGTGTTTGGAGGCTTGGATTATGAACTTTCTAAGGGGAAGAAAAAAAAATCACAGAGAGCTTTGTTGGAACTGTCCTACTCACATAAGACCTGGCTCTGTTCTACCATCCATTTCCAGAGAGATTGTTCAAGGTTAAATTTGTGAAGGATTTATATGCTCGTCTAATGATATGGAACTGAGAAATTTTAGATTTAAAGTTGGAAGCCGGGCGTGGTGGCGCATGCCTTTAATCCCAGCACTAGGGAGGCAGAGGTAGGAGGATCGCCATGAGTTCGAGGCCACCCTGAGACTCCATAGTGAATTCCAGGTCAGCCTGGGCTAGAGTGAGACCCTACCTCGAAAAAACAAAAAAACAACAACAACAAAAAAAAAAGATTTAAAGTTGGAAAAATGCAAGCACAAATTAGGGGCACTGAGGCTGGCTGCTGAGCTGCTATTGTCACATACATTAGCATTTGGATGGAAGATGGCCCAACTAATTGACACTACAATAGTGTCACAATAGAAAGTAGTGTATCACTAGAAAGGATGTGTGGGTAAAGACTGAAATGTAGAAATGCAACTCTTTTGAAAGGAATTAACTGAAAGGAAGAAACCTGCTCTTCAAGGTCTGGAGTTATTTCATACCTGAAATAAGAATATGTCTATATGTCCTGTACACCTGGCATTGGTTTCAGAAGCATAAAAAAATGTGTGGCATGGATCCTGAAGTGCACATGGTTCCAGAAGCTTCTGCCAAGAAGTGGAATATAGGCAGGGAATTATGACCTTGATAGGCCATTGGTGCCATTAGAAGATGGACCATGCAAGACTGTGCAGAGAGCTACAATGGACTGTTGTTCTCTTGGGATAGAAGGTCTCACTGGCTATCCCTCCCAGCTGGAGGGGCAGAAATGGAAAATCCAAAGGCTCCTCACTGGTCACTGGTAATGATATTGAACTGCAGTTGTTTGATGTTTGTTTGGTGATCACTTGAGTTTGCATTGGTATAGTCTCTCCTTGTTTTGCCTTATAACTGTTGGAAATGTTTACTCTGTGCCTTTAAATGTTGAAAGTATTTAACTTGTTTTGATTTTACAGGACACAATTTAAGAGACAGTCTTAAATCTCAAATGAGACTTGGGGCTTTGGAGCAATCTTAAACTTGGTAAAGACTGTGGGGCCCTTTGAAGTTGAACTAAGTACAATTTACAATGTGATAAGGTTATGAATCTACTGTGGGCTGAGGCATACTGTAATAGTTTCAATGGATGTGCTCCAATAGATTCAGGAGTTCTATGAAAGCTTCTTGGATTCCTAGCTGAGGTGTCACTGTGGGTGGATACAGCCCCATTGGTCCAGCCATAAGGTGTTTTTGGGATGCATCTGAATTCCAGCAAAAGATATGCAGAGTGCTTGAGTTCTGCATGGGATCCTGGAGTATGCTTCTTTTGTAATGCTGGTGGTGGTTTTTCTCTCTGTATGGATCCATGATTGGGGGTGGGGCAGCTTCTTCTGCCATTATTGAACTTCTGCTGGATCTGTAAATTTCAATTAATCCCTTCCTACCCATAACTTGTGCGGGACTCTGCCGGCGGAGGCAGGTAGTGCTGAGGGAAGGACCAGGCCCGCTGGTTCCTCCCTGGGGGTTGAGGTGGAGATAAGCGTATGACGACCCAGACCTCTCCTGGCCACTGGAGAAAAACCACACTGAGTCGGGAGTCTTGTCAAAGCAGGAACTCGCTTTATTGCTATGAGCAGCTGCCTATACAAAGTTGGGGATGAAGGCATGGATTCTAGGATTGGGGGAGAGGTAAGGGCCAATAGTAAACTGTAACTATTGAAATGATAATTTTCAACTCCCACGTGGAGGTGGCAGGCAAGAAGCTATTAGTCGTCTTGCTGAGTCCTAGCTGGCCAGAGACAGGTTGCCAAACTTTAGCTAGGCTCAGGAAGTTCCCCTAGGCCTCACGCCTGGGCCTTTCAGGGCCCAACATCTCCCCTTTTGTTTTTGTAACAGCATTAGTCACCATGGCCCCTGTCTTAGGTTGTCCCCCTCTGGGGATCTTACCCGTCATTGGTCACATGGAGGGCAGAGGAGGTGGCAGTGGATCATCTGAGGAGCTTAATTCCTGGGTTGCCAGACTGTGATAATGTATCTCGACCTGATGAAGTTTTATTGCCTCTAGCCGCTGGTGAATAAATTGTGTAATTTTAATCTTGCTTACATGTAGGTGCTATAGTTTTGCTAAAGCTGTGTTGCTGCCAAAGGTCCAGAGCTATGGATACAAGTCCAGCCAAATGGCTTCTGACAATTTCCCCTTTTTTATGAACCAGGCCCCTCCAGGCCTCGGTGCAGAAAGACTGTGCCTGTCTTAGGTTGTTCTCTATGATATTTAGGCCTTACCCGTCATCGGCACATGAATTCCATCATTCATGCCCTGTCTTAGGTTGACCTAACTCGAGAGAATCTTACCTGTCTTTGAATACCAGCCTCTGCAGGGGCTTTAAGATAATGTCTCAGGAAGCTGGGGTAAAGGATCTCAAAAAGCATTTAACAAGAATGGGCAGCAGACACAGAACAAGCAAAAGACAAACACCTGTAGCAGCAAAGCTTCCTATCCAAGAAGTGAGAGAATTCCACCCAGGCAACGCAGACTTAAAAGCAGATATTAAGTCATCAGCAGCTTTTAGCTGCATCAAAAGTAAGATGATTATTTTGCAAAGACAAAATCTCTGAATGTAACTGAATTAGATAAATGCATTTTCCCAATGCTGTTAATTATAAATGCATTTTCCCAAAGTTGTTGACTGTCATTATATTTTTTAAATATTAATTACACAAGGCCCGACAGTGAGGATAAGGAGAAGGAGGGGGAGGGGTCCAGGTAGAAGGAGAAGATAGGGTAAGAAGTCATGTAAGCCCTTCCGCAGTTGGTTGTCCTGGAGGAGCCTCTTAATCTTGTCCTGGATGATTCCTGATTTATTGGTGTAAAAGCGGCATTTTTCCTGTAAAAACAAGCATACGCCTCCCTTTTCAGCCATTAGTAGGTCTAGTCTTCTCCTGTTTTGTAGGACTACCTCAGCCAGGGAATCTAGCTTCCAGGAATGATATCTACATCTGGGATTAAGGTGGCTGGGGCACAAAGGCCCATCCAATTGGTGGGCAGAAAGTCATAGGCCATCTCGCCTCTGCAAACATAAACCATTCCAGAAGTCGGCAGCGTTGAGCACTGGGCTCAGTTGTGTAAAAAGTACAGGAGGAAGGATGAATGTATCCCACATCTATACTGGAATTATTAGGGGAAGGCGGAGCCCAAATGCCCAGAGGAAACATTGGAAAAAGCTAGACGGGGATGGGGAAGGTGGCTTAGCAATTTTTTAAGGTCTGTATGGGCAACTGTACTGTAAGCAGCCAGAGAGGCCCAAATCGGAGGCAAAGCCAGCAATCCTCCACAAGGGAGGGAGTTATTTAGTTTAGCAGGGTGAAGGACCATTTTAGGTACAGTCCTCAGGGGAGGGACACTCCCTAGAGGAGTGATTGTCAGTGTCCCCTTGTTGGGACAAATATTTTAGGTCTCTCGCTGGTACCCAAATGGGTCTTTTTTTATCTTAAGGGAAAACACATCTAAACCTTCTCCCTGCTGTGAGGAGTGGGTCTGGTCCTCTCCAGGCCCCAGTCAATGGGTCCCTCCATCTTACCCAGATAGAACTGCAGGTAATGGATGAGGACCAATGTTTTTGACAAGGGGATAATTGTTTATCTTCTTTAGAAAAGTTTAAAATATTTAGGATAAATAATGCCTTTTTTAGTTGGTCATGTGGGGGTAAGGATTCCCCCTTTTGTTTTTGTAATTGAGGCTTGAGAGTCTGATTATATCTCTCAAGGATAGCTTGGCCCTGGGGGTTGTATGGGATGCCTGTGGAATGTGAGATTTTCCAGGTCTGCAGAAAATCTATGAAGGCCTTGCTTACGAAGCAGGGGCCATTATCTGTTTTAGTTTGATCAGGCAGCCCAAGAGTGGCAAAACACTGAAGCATATGACTAATGTCATGTTTAGATTTTTCCCCGGCATGTGCCGATGTCCAGCAGGCACGGGAGAAGGTATCGATTGAAAGAAAAATATAGTTAAGCTTTCCAAATGGAGAATAGTGTGTAACATCAATTTGCCAAAGATGATTAGGGCGGAGCCCTCCAGGATTGCTTCCTGTAGTTTGAAGGGGGGGGGGGGGTACTTGGAGGAAAGGCTGACAGGACTTACAAGTCTGGACAGTTTTTTTAAGGTCTTTGACTGGTACCTGTGGAAACCTGTGTTTGAGACCTTTCCAGTTGACATGGGTCAATAAGTAGAAGCATGTAGCTTCTGTAATGGTATTACACTGAGACATAGAAGCCATTTTATCAGCTAAATTGTTTTCTTGAGAGAGAAATCCCTGTAAGTTTTGATGCCCCCTGAGATGTTGAAGAAAAAGTGGGGTTAATTCTTTGTTTGAGTAGGGAACGAGCTTGAATCATCAGAGGAGATATAGGGTTGGAGTCCAGTCTAATATGGGCCTCAACCAGGTTGGTTAATAAATTAACAACATAAAGGCTGTCAGAAAATAAGTTAAATGGCTCTTGAATAGTGTCCAAAGCTAGAACGACAGCAAATAGTTTTTTGAATTGTGTTGACCCCTCAACCTCATGGGAGACTGACTTATGGGCATAGGCTCTTTTTCCTGTTTGAAGGGAGGGTAAACGACTAGGGAAGCCCCCAGGCGCCCTCCATCGGTAAACAAGGTAAGAAAGTCAGGGTTAGGTTGAGACAGAAAAAGCCTGAGGGGCTTCCATTCTAACCTGGAGAAAGAACTCATCCATTTGTGCAGGCCATAATGGCAATCAATTTTACCTAGAAACCCTTCGAGAGCTGTAGCAACTCTTATTATTTCTCTGAAGCCAGGTGAAATCAGGGAGTGACAATAAGGTGAGGTTCTGTGCCAAACAACTGGACAGAGATGTCTCTGCCCTTGATAATGCAACCAGCAACCTGGTTGGTTACAGAATAAACTCTGGCGACCCCACTGATTGAGAGGTGGACCCATTGGATGGCCTCACCTTCCTGGGCCAACAGTGCAGTGCATAATGTTTCCCCAGAGAAAACGTAGAGGGAGATGGGTAAATCAGGATTGAACCTCTTTAGGGTCACAGTATTTATAGCCTGTTGTACTTTATGAAAAATTTGTTGATGACAAGGGAACAAATTTACCTGAGAGGAGAAGTTAAGATCTTTTAGGAGGTCAAACAAAGGGGACAGCTCTTCAGTAGTTATGGGTATCCAAAACCTCATCTAATTAATTTCTCCCAAGAGCTTCTGGAGTTGAGGCAAGGTGTAAGAATCCTAAATATAAAGTTGTGGTTTAACAGGTGAAACTGTATCTAGGGTAAAGATTGAGCCCAAGATCTTAAAGGGAGGCACAGTTTGAACTTTCTCAGGAGCTAATTTAAAGCTGTGAGTATGAAGGATAGTTAGACATTGGTGGGTAAGGTCCTGGAGTGTGGAGGAATCTAGGCACCCAAGAATAATATCATCCATGTAAATATAAAACAGGGTATTGGGGAGATTGATAAGAGAAGAGAAAATGGATGACAGGTAATATTGACAAATGGGTCAGCTATTAGCCATGCCCTGAGGTAAGACAGTCCATTCAAATCTCCTATCTGGGCCACAAAAATTAACAGCTGGGTACAGAGAATGCAAATTTTTTCATGGCTCCTGGATGGAGATGGATAGAGAAGAAGCAATCTTAATGTCAACGATAGTAATATGGTATATGTTGGGAATAGCTGGGATCCATGGGAGTCCCCTCTGGGGGGCTCCGAAGGGGATGATGTGTTCATAGATCTTCCTTAAATCATGTAAAAATCTCCAGAACCCATTAGGCTTTTTTATGACAAAGACAGGAGAGTTCCAGGGACTAGTGGAGGGACGGATATGTCCAGCCTCCAACTGTTGATCAATAAGTATGTGGAGTTGGTGTAACTTAGAAGAAGGGAGAGGCCACTGCTCAACCCATATAGGGTCCCCTGGTCTCCACTGGATTTTAAATGGGGGGGGCTAGGCAGTGGCCCTTAGAATTGGGGGTGTTCATTGGAGTAATTGGGATGACATTTCCTCCCTTCCTCCAACTGTTGTTGATATTCTTTTTTATTTAACAAATCATTATAAAAGGCCTTATGGTTAGTAGTGATGAAAGCCTTGGCATCTCCAAGGATATCTTGCCCCAGTAAGGTAGCAGTGAGCCCAGTCACCACAAGAGGGCGGACTTTTCCCTTGTCCCCACCTGGGTCAGTCCAAGGGAGCCACATGACAGTCTCCCAGGAGGTGGACTGCCCACCAACTCCCAGTAGGGGAGGGCTGGGCACAAACTGCCAGGAGGGGGGGGGCACTTCCTCCTTTCTCAGGACCATTTGGTCTGCTCCAGTGTTGATGAGAAGTTTGAATTTTTTATTGCCAATATTTAAAATAATTTTGGGTCTAAGGCCGAGGACCAGGGGGATGGTACAATGGGCTTTGCTGGTCTCTTTCCCCTTATTTAATGGGGCTGGGGGGAGCCCCTGGAGGAGTTTAAAGGCTTTCCCTGTATGTCAAACTTTGACCGACATTCCGTAGCCCAATGAAACCCCTTATTGCATTTAGGGCAGCTGGGTGCGAGGGGCTTTGGTCGTCCCCCCAGAGGGCAGCGGAGGCTTTGTCTTGTTGGGGCACTCCTTTTTAAAGTGGCCCTCATCTCCACACCCGAAACATGTTTTTAGGATTTAACTGTAATGCACAGATCATATTGGCCAAATCTCTCTGTTTATTTTTCTGAAGGGCGGCAGCCATGGCCCTAGCCTGATGGGTGATAGTGCCAACGTCCTTGGTGGCTACAATCCATCTACTCATGGAGTTTTCCTTGATACCTGCACAGGTGAGGCAGTGATTGGCCATCATCCCTTCCCAGACCAACATTTTAGTAAACTGATCCCGTAACGCTCTGGGGGAAATTTTCTTTGGAGACTTTATTCCACCCTATCTATAAATGTAGCCAAGTCCTCAGATGGTTTTTGAGTAATACTCATAAGGGGGGTTTCAGAGGGTCCCTCATCAAGCTTTTTCCATGCCGCCAAGCCTAGTGCCCTGACCTGGTCCCTATATGGGTCAGGTATAGCCGCCTGTTGAGTGCCTCTGGCATATTGATTAGAGATACCGGAGAGCATCCCAAAAGTTATCGGCACAGGGGGCTGTTGATTTTGGTTTCGTTCTGCCTGTGCATGGCACTCACCTCTAAAAAGGCACACCACTTAATGTATAGGGGACACGACAAGACAGCCCTGACTAGATTTTTTTAATCTTGGGTTGTACAAGGTTGATGGGCAAGTCCCTGTAATAGGGTCTCAGCCCAAGGAGAGTTGGGTCCATCCTCCGAGACTGCCTTTTTAAGCTCCTTAAGGTCCTGAGCTTCCCACAGATACCAGGCAGCAGGGGGGCTGCGCCCAGGATTTAGATTGACGGGAAATAAAAAAAGTAGCTTTATTTTCTGGCAGCTTGGCAGCTGAATATGAAGGAGGGGCTGAGGGGGTCTTGGTGGCCGAATGTGAAGGAGGGGCCGAGGGGGTCCAGAAAGGTTTAGTCGATGGAGGAGGTGGAGGAGGTCCCCTGGAAGGCCAGGGAGCACTCTCGAAGGGATCAAGTGAGGAGTATAAAGATGTATCCTTTGGGGGGGGGGGTTTAAAGCTGTATCTCCAGGAGGAGTAGCCGGATCAGGCTGCACACTATCTTTTTCTTCTGTCTTTTGTTTATGTTTGGTTGGCCTTGGAGGGAAGCAGACCTTGAGGGTCGAGATCATATGGAGGATTCCTGAGGGGGGTATTTGACCCTTCTCCACATGTGCCCGACAAACAAGGGCCTCTACCCTATCCCACGTGTCCTAATCAAAGAGATTTCCTTCTGACAGCCATGGTGCCAGCTTGAAAAGGCAATCCCAGGTCTGTCGAGCCTGATTATCAGTCAAATCAAGCCCTCTACTCTTTAGGAGTGCCCTGAGAGATTCCAAGGCAGGATTGGATTTAGAAGTAGACTGTCCCTTATTATAAAGTTGAGAGATAAATGTCTATAAAACTAGGGCAGTAGCAACCCACATACACACGAGTACCATACAACCACAAGGATCCAAAAGATAGGTAAACATGTTGTACAAAAGCCGCAGATGCAGCTTGTCTGTGAACTGAAAGTGAAAGGAAAGAGAAAGAGAACAACGAGATGTCGACAAGTAAGTACAGGTTATAGGAGCAAAGTTTAGCGCACTAAATATGAAGACTGCCTCATAACTCATGAGGGTATGCTCACCCACTCATGTACACCGATTACCTACTCAACAAATGCCTTTCATGGGGCACTAGTCTGCTGGACTCCGAGAGCCCCACATTGGGTACCAGTTGGGGGCAGGTAGTGCTGAGGGAAGGACCAGGCCTGCTGGTTCCTCCCTAGGGGTTGAGGAGAAGATGAGTGTATGACGACCCAGACCTCTCCTAGCCACCAGAGAAAAACCACACTGAGTCGGGAGTCTTGTCAAAGCAGGAACTCGCTTTATTGCTATGAGCAGCTGCCTATACAATGTTGGGGATGAAGGCAGAGATTCTAGGATGGGGGGAGAGGTAAGGGCCAATAGTAAACTGTAACTATTGAAATGATAATTTTCAACTCCCACGTGGAGGTGGCAGGCAAGAAGCTATTAGTCGTCTTGCTGAGTCCTAGCTGGCCAGAGACAGGTTGCCAAACTTTAGCTAGGCTCAGGAAGTTCCCCTAGGCCTCACGCCTGGGCCTTTCAGGGCCCAACAAACTTGTACCTGGTTTGGAGGTTCATTCCAGGAACATAAAGCTAACTATGGCAGAGAACATAGACAAATTGTGTTTATTTATATGCACACATGAACACACATGGATATAGCAATTTCCCTTTAAACAAAATTATTAAGTAATATATATTTTTGCAGAATCCTGTATCAATCAGCATCACTATTAGCACCAAATAGATGATGTCATACATGAACACAACAGATCCCCTATAGACCTGATGAATACAAATGTACAGTTTAATGAGGTAATAGGGGACCCATAGACAACCAGAACATGCCATGTTTTGATATATGTTTACTAGAGATAATAAATTTTATAATTTTATATCTTTGTTATTGAAAGATGTCATTAAGAAAATGTATTTAGCTGGACGTGGTGGCACATGCCTTTAATCCCAGCACTTAGGAGGCAGAGGTAAGAGGATTGCCATGAGTTCAAGGCTACCCTGAGACAACAGAGTGAATTGCAGGTCAGCATGAGCTACAGTGAGACTCTTCCTCAAAAAAAAAAAAAAAAAAAAAAAAAAAAGAAAGAAAAAAAGAAAGAGAAAATGTATTTAATCACACGTGTTACTACATATCCAATTTTGTTTTCTATAACACAATATCATATTTGAATCCTTACTGCTAAAGTTTAAATATTTAATTATTTTTCTTGACATGTCTGCATATCTTCAATTTTATGTTTTATATGAATTACAGGACAAAAGAGCATATTAATACTTTTGTTTGTCATGGTGAAGATTATCTTTACTTACTTATTTTGACTTCAAACTGTTTTCCTTGCCATAGTCCTTAGCTGTTGGCACTATCTTTTAATTTTTTTAAATTTTTATTTATTTATTTGACAGTGACAGACAGATAGAGATAGAGGCTGATAGAGAGAGAGAGAGAATGGGCATGCCAGGGCCTCCAGCCACTGGAAATGAACTCCAGATGGGTGTGCCCCCTTGTGCATCTGGCTAATATGGATCCTAGAGAATTGAGCCTGTAACCAGGGTTCTTAGGCTTCACAGGCAAGCGCTTAACCACTAAGCCATCTCTCCAGCCCCTGTTGGCACTATCTTTATCAATACCTGTTGACTGGTGACAAGATTAACTACCCAGATGAGTCCTTTCTGATCACCTGAATTATATACTGTGAATGAAGTAGAAGAAATTTTCTTCCTTTGCATACCTACTAGTAGGAAGGATGTTTCTTGGTAATTAATACTTTATCAGTACCCTAATTAAACTTGGTGGGCCACACACATGCATGAGAAAAGAAAGAGACATCAAAATAGAACAGAGACTTGTTGGGAAGGGGCTAATAGGAAGAGGGCAGATGGAGGGTCAAGATAAGTTTTTGGGAGGGGTCATGATCAAAACCCATTATATACATGTATAAAATTGTCAACAAAGAAAAAATTAGATGTGTATAGTCATGAAATTATGTGCTCAAGGTATGTGGCAGAGTATATCAATATACAAATTATACTCTTTTATTCCCTTGTCCGTGTGCCCATTACACTGAGGGCCCTGGGGTTATAGTATTCACTGTGGGGTCATGAAGCCCTGTGTAATAGCAAAGGGCCTTGCTTCAGGGTTATCTCTGCCCACTCTGAAGATCTTACAGTCTTTCTGCCCTGTCTTCTACAATGTTCCCTGAGCCATAGCAAGACTGTCAGCAGTCAGAATTAGCGTTGGGTTTTCTATAGCCCCTGGATTTCTGCTTTGATAGACTTTGATTGATCAGCATATCTGTCAACATCACCTTGGAACTGATTCTTAGATTAGCAATAAGAGCAGTATCCATGTTGCCAGCTCTCCTTGTGGCAGAATTTTTAAGTGGTTTTGTTAAGTGATTTTAAAAGGCTGACTAATATTATTGAGGATTCATGCATGTAGATATATACATTAAGAGAAATACTGTACAAAATGCAGAAAGCCCATTAAAAATAGGAAAAATAAAACACAATTTGAAAGCAAAAATCCAGAGCTGAGCAAAAGGCTCTGCTTAAGACCACTTACCCTTTTATGAAGAGGACTTGCCAAAGCCTGAACCTGATAGAGTTGACACCTCAGAATACCCTGTAAAATAACTATATGTGGCCCTGTACTCCTGAATCCTCAGTTCTCTGGGGGAGAGGTTGGGAGACCACAGAATTGCAGATGCTCACTGAACATAATGGCAGCTCTGAGTTGAGGATGACTCATTTCAAAGAAGTATTCAAATGGGCAATAGAGAAGGGCACCCAAAGTTATCCTCTTGCCTTAGCACACACGTGCATAGACCACACATAATATTTGACACACTAAATAAATAATTTAAATATTGCATGAATAAATGTAACAAAAGTTGGCTCATTTATGGAAATATGTATTAAAAAAAGCAAATACTAAATTTATAGATGCCATGATTACATATATATGCTGTTTGTTATTCATGGCATTCAGTTTCATACATAGTCAAATGTACTTTTTCAAAGGCTTCTACTGTGTTCCTTTATGCAATTTCTCATTTTTGATTGAATTAAGAAATCATTCAATCCTTTGTAAATATACTTTTTCTTATCAACACATGGATTCAGATTCATTATTTTTCAATATGTTCTGAAGTATATCATTTATGATAATTTTTGGTTATAGTATAAATTTCCCAATTTATTGGATGAAGTCTCCATTCATTTATGTGTCTTTTATCCCACATTCTCAGAGAACTATCATAACTTTTCATGCAGGACCATCATGTGTTTTCCTCTGCACCTGAACTCTGTCATTTCTTTATTAACTATTGATGCCTTTCAATGGAGATGCATATTTTTAAACAGAGTTCTTGGCATTGAGGTTTCTTTTAAACAATAAAATATGTTGTCTGATGTATGGGTTTATGGCTGTGTTAAAGGTTAAAAGCAATGGCATTGCTTATTGTATGTTTGTCTGTGAAGAAACTCTTCAGCTTCATGTGATCCCATTGGTTGAGTGATTGTTTAAGATCCTGTGCTACTGAGGTTTTGTTCAGGAAGCCTTTTAATATTCCTATATCATGGAATGTTCCTCCTATATTTTCTTCCAGCAGTAGCTGAATTTCTGGTCTTATATTGAGGTCTTTGTCATTTGATCCTTCTGTGTGGAGCATTTCCTGAAATGCTCCCTGTAGGTTTGGTTTTGTGTTCATATAATTGTAAAACTGACTTTTGTCATGGAATGTTTCTGCTTCATCATCTATTATGAGGAATACTTTTGCTGGGTAAAGTAGTTTGGGTTGGAAGCCATAGGTTCTTAAACTTTGAAGAGGTCCATTCCTAGCCCCTCTGGATTTTAGGGTTTCCATTGAGAAGTCTGAAGTTATTATGATGGGGTTACCTTTAAATGTGTTGTGCTATTTTTCCATAGCTGCTTTTAGGATTTTAGGATTACCCACAGAATGGGAGAAAATATTTGCTGAATATCCAGTGGACAGAGGCCTAATCTCTAGAATCTACAAAGAACTCAAAAACCTAAATATTAAAAAGTCAAACCACCCACTCACAAAATGGGCCAAAGAAATGGATAGGCAGTTCACAGAGGAAGAAATACAAATAGCAAACACACTTAATAAAGTGTTCATCATCTCTAATCATCAGGGAAATGCAAATGAAAACAACTGTGAGGTTCCACCTTACACCAGTAGGATAACAAACATTAAAAAAATCAAATGAAAATGAATGCCGGTGAGGATGTAGAGAAACAGGAACCCTAATCCACTGTTGGTGGGAATGTAAGATGGTACAACCACTTTGGAAAGCAATATGGAGACTCCTAATAAAGCTGACTAGAGCATTGCCAACTGATCCAGTTATTCCCTTACTGGGCAAGTACCTTAAAACCTCCAAGCCTCAGTCCAGAGAGATTTGCTCAACCATGTTCATAGCAGCTCAATTCATAATAGCTAAGAGCAGGAATCAACCCAGATGTCCATCACTAGACGAATGGATAACTAAGATGTGATATATCTGCACAGTGGAATTCTACACAGCAGGAAGAAAAAAATGACACAATGAAATTTGAAGAAAAATGGTCTAACCTGGAACAGATCATTCTTAATGAACTTACCCAATCACAGAAAGACAATTTCCACATAGTCTCACTCATTTATGGCACCTAACCTGAAACTACCCAAGATGCTGACATACCCACCAAGCATCTCAAGGACCAGACAGTAGAGTGGATGGGGAGGGAGGGGAGGAGAGGGAGGGAGTAGATGCACATATCTGGACCCAAATGGCAATGGTAGCACAAAATTCTACATACTAAAAACAAACCAAATGGTTGAACCTTTACCAGGCCCTTAGAGGGAACACCTGAGTCACAAGGCACTGGAGAGGGTATGATGAAGACTGACCTTAATCTTCTACTGATTCTCTCTCTCTATTTCTCTTCTAACTTTCTCAACTTTCTCTCTCTTCTCTCTAACTCTTTTATATTACTTATTCTTTACTTCATTCTCTTCATGGGCACTGACCTATAACTCCCAATACCAGCAGGTGGCTGTCATCCACAATGAGCTTTTGATCAGAGATTCCTACAAGGTTTCCTAAAAGAATGACAAATTTCTGTCAGAGTATTTGATGACCCACCAAAACTTAGTGATAAGACCCTACTGCTGAAGATACCATATTCAGTTGACTCATAACATGGAGTGACTTGTCTGGAAGCGGGAAGAGAGTCAATCCCCAGACAGCACATCTAGTGCCAGAACATGCTTCATGGGCAACTGGGGAAAGTGACCAATATCTCTCTCTTTCTCTCTCTCATAATAAGCAAATCAAAATTTAAAAAAAATTAAAAACTGACTTCCGGCCAAGATGGCGACTGCCTAGGTGAGCTGCAAATCCCAGGGAAATAAAGGCAAGATATTAAGGGTATACAGTGGCTTTAGGGGAGAGAAATCTGGGAGGGCACAGAGGCGGGGGAACAGGGAATCACCGATCCCCTCACGGGCGGGTAGGCACACCTCACCCCAAATAACTGCCGTGTTCACAGCACCTCCGCTGCCGCTGCTGCTGCTCTGGAGCCCGCACAGCTGCCACCGCGCACCGAATGTTCCCTGCAAGCGGAAGCTTAGACTACTCCACACTCTCGTCCACTCGCCCACTTACTGAGTGTGCCCAGTCCCACAGCAGGTGCGCCGCAAGCTCAGACTGTGTCTCTTGCTTGCCCCAGCTCAGGTGCCATCCACTACCTGTCTGCCGCGCTGGCCGGCCGCCAGTGTCCTGTGGCGGGGGAGCGCTGACTGCTTCCGGTTCCCAGCCGGAGTTTGGGCTGCTGCAGTGCTTGGTGCCTCAGTGCCACTCCTAGCTCGAATGCAGGCAGCTTTGGGACATTACCGTTTGAGAACACAAGCAACTTTATCACCCCTGCCAGGCAGTAGGTAGGCGGCTTTGGCAAGTGAGAACAAAAGTCCAGGCTTCTTGGCCACTGCCCCAGGCTGCATTAGATTCCCATTGATCTTGAGCCCAGGCTGATACGCCCACCAACCTGCCCATACACTGTCATGGGCAGAACACAGTGCAAAAGAAATAACATGAAAAATCAAATGCAAGAAAATCCAGTTAGATCACCCAGTCCCACAATGAATACGTCTAACCAAAACACAGAAGAACCAATAGGACCAGAACACCAAACTGAAGCTATGAGCAATGCAACCCTGACCAACCTACTGGTAGAACAGGCAGGAAAGCAACAAAGGGCCGATAATCGTGTGGATGCTGCCATCACTAAACTAGAACTAATAGATAAGAAATTGGAAGGATTTCAAAGAGAGTTAAGAGATTTGAGGGAGAGTGAAAAAAGGAAGACCTTAAAAATCAGCTGGCCATGCTAAATGAAGACATAAAGAAATGCAAGGATGAACTCCAAGAATCGTCAAGAAAATCAGAAAATGATGTGAAAAGGGAGCTTGACAGAGGGATGGAAATTATACATAGAAAAGTAATAGAAAATGCAATCTTAATTGAACAAGTGCAAAACTCGCTAGATGCTCTCAAGAATAGAGTCAGCCAAGTGGAGGATAGAAACTCTGATATAGAAGACAAGATGGAAGAAACAGATAGAGAGTTCAAAATTTTCAGTAAGTTCAAAAGCTCCTGTGAACAGAACATGAGGGAATTGTGGGATAGACTTAAACCTCCCAATATCAGGATCATTGGAATACCAGAAGGAGAAGAAATTCAGATCAAAGGCATGGAGAACTTATTTAACAACATAATTGAAGAAAACTTCCCCAGTCTCTTAAAAGAAAGGCCCATCAAGATACAAGAAGCCAACAGAACTCCAAACAGACTGGACCAAAGGAGAAACTCTCCAAGACATATTGTCATTAAGACTCTAAACATTGACACCAAAGAGAAAATCCTAAAATCAGCTAGGGAAAAACAGAATGCCACTTTCACAGGTAACCTCATCAGAATTACTTCAGAGTTTTCAATGGAAACCCTGAAAGCTAGAAGGGCCTGGAATGAAACACTGCAAAGTCTAAGAACCGATGGCTTGCAACCCATACGAATCTACCCAGCAAAAGTATCCTTCATAATAGATGGTGAAAGAAAAACTTTCTATGATAAAACTCAGCTTTACAATTAAATGAACACAAAACCAAGCCAACAGAGAGTATTTCAGGAAATTTTCTATACAGAAGAAACAAATAACCAAACTCAAATGCCTACAAGAAGCAGATCACAATATCCAAACTCAGAGTAGGAACAAAAAACTTCAAAGTCCATGAAAACACCAACCCACATTTACCATCACAATATGGCAGGGATCAAATCAAATCTCACAGTCATTACCCTAAATATTAATGGCCATAATTCACCCATCAAGAGACACAAGCTAACAGGATGGATCAAAAAATTAGACCCCTCAATCTGTTGCCTCCAAGAAACCCACCTCACCACTAAAGACAGACACCTCCTCAGGTTGAAAGGGTGGAAAACAATATTCCAAGCAAATGGGAAAAAGAAGCAAGCACGTGTAGCTATATTGATAAAATATAAAGATAAAATAGACTTCAAACCAAAAGTGATCAAAAAAGACAAAGAAAGCCACTTCCTACTTATCAAGGGAACGATCCATCAAGGGGATATTACAATCATAAACTGTATGCACCAAACACAGGGGCACCACAGTTCCTAAAACAAAACCTTCTTGACAATAAAACAGAAATAACCACAAACACCATCATAGCTGGGGACTTCAATACACCATTATCAGTAATAGACACATCATCCAAACAGAAACTCCACAGGGAAGTAAGAGAGCTCAACAAAACCATAGATCACTTAGACCTAACGGGCATCTACAGAACTTTCAGTCCCAAATCCACAGACTACACATTCTTCTCAGCAGCCCACGGAACATTCTCCAAAATAGACCATATACTGGGTCACAAAGACTGCCTCCACATATTTAGGAAGATTGACATATTTCCCTGCATGATATCAGATCGCAATGCTATATGGCTATAGATCTACAACAAAAGACCCACCAAGAATCCCAACAGCTTCTGGAAACTGAACAGCACACTTTTAAACAAAAAAATGGATAGTAGATGAAATAAAGAATGAAATTGCAAAATTTCTGGAATTGAATGACAATGAGAACACATCATACCAAAACTTATGGGACACAATGAAGGCGGTCCTCAGGGGAAAATTCATAGCACTCAATGCCTTCATAAAAAAGACAGAAAGATATGAATTTTGCAATTTCATTTTCATATCACTCAATGCCTTCATAAAAAAGACAGAAAGGTCCCAAATCAATAACCTAACCATCCACCTAAAGGCACTGGAAAAACAAGAAAAATCCAACCCAAAGAGCTCCAGAAGGAAAGAAATAACTAAAATCAGAGCAGAAATCAATGAACTGGAAATGAAGGAAACAATTAAGACAATTGACAAAACAAAGAGCTGCTTCTTTGAAAAACTAAACAAGATTGACAAACCCCTGGCCAATCTGATCAAGCAAAAAAAGTAGAAGCTTCAAATTAACAAAACTCAAAATGAAAAAGAGAGATTACAACAGACATAAGTGAAGTTGGGAGAATCATCAGGACTTATTTCAAAAACCTCTACTCCACAAAACTGGATAATGTGGAGGAGATGGATAAATTCTTGGATGCATACCATCTACCAAAGCTAAACACAGAGCAGATTAATCATCTCAATCAACCCATCACACTCATAGAGATTGAAAAAGTATTAAAAAACCTCCCAAAAAGAAAAGTCCAGGACCAGATGGCTTCTCAGCTGAATTCTATCAAACCTTCATGGAAGAACTCAAACCAATCTTCCTCAAACTGTGCCACACAATTGGTGAACAGGGAAAGCTACCCAACTCCTCTTATGAAGCTAGCATCACCCTAATTCCAAAACCAGGCAGAGATGCCACAAGAAAAGAAAAATACCGGCCTATTTCCCTGATGAATTTAGATGCAAAGATCCTAAACGAAATCCTTGCAAACCGAATCCAACAACACATCAAAAGCATTATCCACCTTGACCAAGTGGGATTCATTCCAGGAACACAGGGGTGGTTCAACATACGGAAATCTGTCAATGTAATACACCACATAAACAAGGTTAAACATAAAAACCACATGATCATTTCGATAGATGCAGAAAAGGCCTTTGACAAGATTCAACATCACTTCATGTTCAAAACATTGGAGAGAATTGGCATGGTTGGTTCATATCTCAACCTAATAAATTCAATATACGAAGCTCCTAAGGACCAAATAATACTTAATGGAGAGAGACTGGAGGAATTCCCATTAAGATCAGGAACAAGACAGGGTTGTCCACTGTCAACTCTGATTTTCAATATAGTACTGGAAGTCCTAGCTCAAGCAATAAGACAGGAGAAGGAAATAAAAGGGATACAATTTGGAAAGGAAAAAGTTAAGTTAGCTTTATTCGCAGATGACATGATTATATATGTAAGAGACCCATGAGACCCCATCCCAAAACTACTAAAGGTGATTAACTGCTATAGCAAAGTAGCAGGATACAAAATCAATGCACAAAAATCAGTAGCCTTCCTATATGCAAATGACAAAGATACAGAGAAAGAAATAAGGGACATAGTCCCATTTTCAATTGCAACAAAAAAAAAAAAATAAATAAAATAAAATACCTTGGACGTTAACCAAGGAAGTGAAAGATCTATACAACGAAAACATAAAAACACTCAAAAAAGAAATTGAGGCGGACTTGAGAAAATGGAAAGACCTCCCATGTTCCTGGATAGGCAGAATTAACATTGTGAAGATGACAATCCTACCAAAGGCAATATACTGATTTAATGCAATTCCAATTAAAATCCCTACCTTGTTCTTCACAGAGATAGAAAAAATGACCTCAAATTTCATATGGAAAGGCAGAAGGTCTCGCATTTCCAAACATATCCTCCGCAACAGAAATACCTCTGGAGGCATCACCATACCTGATCTAAAGCTATATTACAAAGCCATAGTAATAAAAACAGTATGGTATTGGCATAAAAACAGGAGTATAGATCAATGGAATAGACTTGAGGACCCGGACTTTGGGTCAAGCAACTATAGCTACTTGATATTCGATAAAGGCCCAAACAATATAAGCTGGAAAAAAGACAGCATCTTCAACAAATGGTGCTGGACAAACTGGATAACTATATGCAGGAAACTGAAACTAGATCCACACATTTCCCCATGCAATACACTCAAGTCCAAATGGATCAAAGATCTCAATATAAGACAAGATACTCGTATACTACTGGAAGAAAATTTAGGAAGTACTTTCCATGATATAGGAATGGAAAAAGACTTCCTGAACACTCATCCACTGTTGGTGGGAATGTAGGATGGTACAACCACTTTGGAAAGCAATATGGAGACTTCTGAAAAACTGAGAATAGAGATACCAACAGACCCAGTTATTCCCTTACTGTGCATCTACCCTAAAACCTTCAAACCACAGGCTAGAGAGATTTGCTCAACCATATTTATAGCGGCTCAATTTGTAATAGCTAAGTGCTGGAATCAACCCAGATGTCCATCACTAGAAGAATTAATAACTAAGATGTGGTATATCTCCACAACGGAATTCTATACAGCAGTAAGAAAAAATGACACAATGAAATTTGAGAAAAAATGGTTGAACCTGGAACAGATCATTCTCAGTGAACTTATCCAATCACAGAAAAAAAAATCGCCACATAGTCTCATTCATATACAGCACCTAAACTGAATCTACCCAAGATACCTTACATACCCAGCAAGCACCTCCTAGAATAGCCACTAGGATGGAAGCTGAGGGAGGGAAGGACATCAAAGGGGTGGGAAACCCAAATTAGACCCAAATGGCAATGGTACCATAATTTTCTACTTACTAAAAGACAGACCAAATGGCTGATCCTTCACCAGGCCCTTACAGAGAACACCTGAACTACAAGACACTGTAGAGGGTATGATCAAGTCTAATGATAATCTTCTACATCTTCCCTCCCTCACGTCCCCTCTCCCTCTCTCTCTCTCTTTTATCTCTAACTCTTGTATATTAGTTATCTTTTTCCTCATTTTCTTAGTGGGCACTGACCTGTAACTCCCAGAACCAGCATGGGGCTATCATCCACAATGAGCTTTTGATCAGAGAGACCTACAAGGTTTCCTGAAAGACAGACTGATTTCTGTCAGAGTACTTGATGGCCCACCAAAGGCTAGTGATAAGACCCTACTGCTGAAGACACCTTATGGGATTGACATGCAAATTAGAATGGCATGGCTGGAAGTTGGAAGAGAGTCAGTCCCCAGACAGTCAGCGCGTCTAGTGCCAGAAGATGCTACATGGGAGACTGGAGGAATATGACCAATATCTGTCAAAGCAACGCATGGTCTAACCTACTTAGCAGCAAATAACTTGTTGTGATGCCCCCACAAGTGCAGTGGTGGCACACAGCCATGGTGGGGAACCAACTGCTCTCAATTCTGCTAACTGATCCCCTCACTGGTAGGAGACCCATAGCTGGAGCTGGGAAACATGTCAGAACCATATCCAAACATAAACCCACTCTCCAATATCAAGCTACCGTCAAGAGATGTGTATAGCAAGTGGTGAGACATGAAGACTTTGTCGGGAATTTGTACATCACAACCGCCACAGGTTCCCTCACTGCTCAGATACAAAGAAAGCAAGGCTACACCAGAGCTATCTTCAAACTGCTATGGTTTTATGGGTTCTGAGGAAAGGGTTAGAGGAACTGGAAGAATAAAGCTGGGTACACAGATCTTCTCCTGGACTTCTTCTCCCCTACTTCTTTTCTATAGAGTGTTCTCAGTGTCATGTCCAGTGGACTTATTCTCACAACCACCACAGAGATCAAGCGACCTAGACTGCACCTGATCTATGGCCATTGTTTTTAGACTTACTGGGGAATCACTGACTTTTTCTCACTAACTGGAAGTATAATTTACCTAAGAAGAGAAAACACCAGAATATTCTACACAGTCATTTCTCATGCTACATGGGGTATGGTAGACTTTCTGAGCAGGCATGGAAACCTCCTTTAATACTTTTAGCCCTGAAACCAATAATCCTGTTAATTTCTATGCCACATTTCACCATTAGAAGGTAAGCAGCCCCCTTCTATCCCAGAAGCCCTTAGGTCTAAGTTTGGAAACACTAGAGAAATCTGGAGGGATACTGCCTTACTGTGAAAGGATCTGAAGCCTTGGGAACTCAGTCCAGCTTTCCTGCCTCACAAACTAACTGGCTCTTTCCAGAATGTGCTGAGCCTGTCACTGCCAGTCCTCAGGCTTTTCTTTAGTCTGTGAACTATAATAACAGTACCCTGATAATACAGTAAATTACACAAGGACCAATGGACCTGGGTAGGAACTATGTATAAATCACTAATTAGAATGAGAAAACATATGCTTCAATGTTGATGAGGTAGAGGAATGCGTGTGAAGTAAAAGTGTGATATGTATGAATATAGTGAAGGAGTTGGTTTGGGTGGCACAGAACATGTCCAGGGTCCATTCACAGATGCAGAGGAGATACCTTGGAAGTATCCCATAGTGCAGGTGTTGGAAAGAGAAGAGGACGAGGACAGGGTTTAATTTTTGTGTGAGATTTCAGCCCGTGTGGTGGGGCGGGGGGGGGGGGATCCATGCTCTGTCAATAGGGGCAAAGGTCATGTTTTCAGCTTCATCACACAGAACTTGGGTCTTGGTAAAGGGCAGATGGTAATGAATCTGTTGTAGGGTTTCAATTATTATGTTCACTTTGAGAAACTAAAATCATATGAAATACAAGTAATTAAATTATGTATTTTTAACATGTCACTATGATTTATTAAATGCACATAATAAACTTGATTGGTATGCTTGTTCAACACAGGTCATTTTTCTAAGCAAAACAGAGCTTTTGTTTCAAAGAAAAATATGGGATGGGATTATACTGACCCTCCTCTTGTTATTTGCTCCTAGGAACAGTTAATTTCAATATTGAGACATCCTGCCTCAGAAAGGCAGGCTTGGTCCTAAGTGTAGGTCATCTCATACACTGACTTTGGATCAGACCTCTTGGCTTAGTTCAATACAAGTAGGTTTTGATCCGTTTTCTTCTCTGGATCTCAACATGGCACTCCCAGAACCTGGGGATCTGCTGCCTCCATGATATTATCTGTATCACACAGGTGAGCAAGTACTTCCTCCATAGCCTGAGACACAGCCTGGCACTTCTTGGATAGTGCAAAATTAACCTTAGACCTGTATTTAAGACCCTATTAGAAATATCACCCATGCATTTTGGAATCTGTAAGACTCTGCTTTTCATTTATGTATATGCCACATTTCCACAATAAATGAAGGTGAGATTGTCACTTCAGCAAATAAAATATAGATAATTTTCATTTTTCAGGGTCTTTTTTTTTCTTTACTAGTTATGTACATACTCAGTGTGCAAACAGCCATCTTGGTACCATTCTTAGCCTACTCCCTCTCCTCCCCCTTCTAAAGGGACCCTCCTTATTGTGGATTGTGGGACATGCATTGTGGGAATAGCCATCAGTTATGGGGAAGAGGCAATGTCTCTGTGCATAATATGCCAACTTATGGCTCTAGCAATCTTTCTGTACCCTCTTCCACATATTTCCCTGAGCCATGTTTGGTCCATCTTAGACCTGCTTCAGTGATGAGATCTTGGGAGTCTCCTTGTCTCTGGATCTCTGATTTGGTAGGAGGTGAGTGTTCTCTCATCTATCTCCTTCACCCTTGTGCTGATACAAGGTTCATCAAGAATGCAGCACTCTTGCACATTTCCCCATTTACTCTATGGTTTTAGTTAGGGCCCTGGTAATGTATGAAGGGCTGATTCTTCCCTCAGGAGATGCATCTATCTAACAAAGAGAAGCAGATTCTCCAACTAAGAGTGAAGTTAGCACCGGACAAATGGGATAACCATTATTATTTTAGAGAGAATTTCATAGGTGTAGGCCTGTTAGGCACAGCTAACGGCCCCGGGCCACTGAGCGTTAAAGTCGGCCTGAGATGCCAGGCATGGCTAAGGGCCCCAATAGCTACGCATCCTAAGGCTGTCAGCAGTGGGGCTGCTCTCTCTCCAAGGAACAAGCCAGGACCCCGATAACCTCGGGCCCTGAGGTGGGTAGGAGTGAGGCTGCCCCCTCCCCCAGCCCGGGACACCTAGCCATCCTGTTAAAACTTAGTTTTCCCTTTCCCCAGAGCCTTGTGACCTCTTGCCTCCAGAGCTGTTTCTTTAACTGAGGAGGTGCTTGGATATCTGAGGCCTTCTACCATTCCATATGAATTTTGAGATACATTTTTCTATCACTGTGAAGAAAAGTGTTGGAATTTCTATTGGTATAGCATTAAATCTGCATATTGCTTTTGGTAAGATTGCAATTTTCACAATGTTAATACTGCCTATCTAAGAGCATGGGAGGTCTTTCCATTTTCTCAAGTCCTCCTCAGTTTCATTCTTGAGTGTTTTTTATTTTTACATAGTATAGGTCTTTCATATCCCTGGTTAATGTTATTCTAAGGTATTTTTGTTGGTGGTGGTGCTAATGAAAATGGAACAATGTCACTAATTTCTTTCTCTGTAACTTTGTTTTTTCCATATAGATTGGCTACTGATTTTTTTTTTTTTTGCGTTTATTTTGTATCCTGATAAGTTGCTGAAGGAGTTAACCACCTTTAAGAGTTTTGAGATGGAGGTTCTCAGGTCACTTATGTATAGAATCATGTCCTCTGCGAATAGAGCTAACTTAACTTCTTCCTTTTTAATTTGTATCCCTTTATTTCTTTCTCCTGTCTTATTGCTTGAGCTAGGACTTCCAGTACTATGTTGAAGAGCAGAGGTCAGAGTGGTCACCCCTGTCTTGTTCCTGATTTCAATGGGAATTCCTTCAGACTCTATTTGAACCAACCCTGCCTGCCTTCCTGGGATGAAGCCTGCTTGATCAAGGTAGATAATGCTTTTGATGTGTTGTTGAATTTGGTTTGCAAGGATTTTGTTCAGGATCTTTGTGTCTGAGTTCATCAGGGAAATAGGCCTATAGTTTTCTTGTGACATCTCTGCCTGATTTTGGTATTAGAGTGATACTAGCTTCATAAAAGGAGTTAGAGAGCTTCTGTTTAGGAGATTAATCTGCTCTGAGTTTAGCTTTGGTAGGGGGTATATGTCTAGGAACTCATCCATTTCCTCAATATTATCCATTTTTATGGAGTAAAGGTTTTTTGAAATAAGCCCTGATGAGCCAGGCATGGTGGCATAAGCCTTTAATCCCAGCACTGAGGAAGCAGAAATAGGAGGATTATTGGTAGTTCAAGGTCATCCTGTGATATCTGTTTATTAATTTCCATATCTTGAACCAACCATGCAATCTCCTGCAATGAATTCCACTTGATTTATGTTGATAATACATTTGATGTGTCCTTAGATTCAATTTATAAGAAATGTTATGAAGAATTTTATACACAAGCTCATCACAGATTGATATTTAATTTTTTCATTAATTAGAAATTTAGTTGTATGGGAAGTCATGTGTTTGTTTCATTCCCTCCTTCCCACTGCCATTGTATGGTGGGCTTCCTTGATGAGATTACTGGTATCCCCCTCCTCTGCACCCCCATTCCACTGAGGACCCTCCTCAGTGGTGTTACTGGTGGTCATCATTGGGTTGTGGATTCTGTTATTTTCTATGTTAAGTAGTACTGTAATACTGGCTTCATAGAAACATGGAGCTCTTTCTACTGTTTGTTTTTGTGAAATAGCTTTAAATGCAGTGGCTTTAGTTCATCTGGATAGTATGATGTAACTGAGAGGAGGTACAGCATAGTTTCAGGATCATTGTCCCTAGACATATGTCCCTGGAGGTAATATTTTGTCCCAACTTCTTCCAACATCCTTTTTTTTTTCTGATTCCTCTCAGTCATGATGGGAACTGCTCTGATCTGTCATGACTTTCTTGACCTGATTGACTCACACTTCTGAAAACATGAGTGAAAATAAATCATTTATTATCCTTTTTGAATGTCCTCTCCCATATTGTGTTCACAGCTACTAATAAGTAACTAATTAAGCTTATGTAGGGAGAGGCTTCAAGTTCTTATCATGCATGGAAGGATACTTTTGTTCTACAAAAAAAAAGAGAAGACAGAGAAAGGCTGTGAAATTTTCAGACAACTCTGTGTCATTTTTTTTTTTACCATCACCTTGCTCTTAAATTATATTACATTGTATAGAAAAGATATATCGAATTGAAACCTGTATTTGGTGTGGTTATAATAAAACAAAATCCTGAGAATTCAGTCAAGATGACATCTGCCTAACCATTCCTCACTTCACAGGGAAGGGAAGGCAAGATCTTTGGGATTTTGGGGGGCTTCTAATGGATTGCAGATGCTAGTAGACCTCCAGTGGGAGGATGCGGAGAAACAAAGTAGGGAATCAGTTGACTCCCACACTCTCGGATAGCTCAACAGTCCCCCAACCTGCTCAAGCAGATGTCCCAGCCACAGTCCCAGCTGCAAACATCCAGGTTCCTCCTGCATTAGAAGTTGGCTAAGTGGACCCAGACCAGAAAGCTAGCATTCCCATTCCCTCTTTCCTTCAGTTTTCCGAACACCAGTGATCTCCAAGTAAATCCAACAAGGTTGCCCAGTCCCAAAATGGATGTCTCTCATCAAAATATAAAAGAGACAAAAGGATCCGCATATCAAATGAAGACACAAGCTACACAACCATGGCAAAGCAATTAGCAAAACTTGAAGAAAATCAACAAAAGTTCAATAATTGTATGAATGTTGTCTTTGCTGGATTCGACCTAATAGAAAAGAATGAGGAAGGGTTCCAAAGACAGTTAAATGATCTGAAGGGAAACAAATAAAAAGAGGACCTCAATAACCACCTGTCTAAGATCAATGAAGACAGAAAAAAATGCAAGGATGATTTCCAAGAACCATTAAGAAAATCAGAAAATGACATGAAAAGGGAACTAGACAGAGGGCTGGAAACTATACATACAAAGGCAGTAGAAAATAAAAACCAAATTGAATAAGTCCAAAATTCTATATGAACTCTCAAGAATAGAGTCAGCCATGTGGTGGATAGAAACTCAGAACTAGAAGACAAAAACAAGAAACATTTTGTGAGTCCAAAAGTTTCAATAAGTTCAAAAATTTTTGTGAAAGTATATGAGTTAAGTGTGGGATATTGTTAAACATCCCAATATTTGGACCATGGGAATAACAGAAGGGGATGAAATTCAGATCAAAGGCGTGGAGAACTTGGTCAACAAAATTATTAAAGAAAACTCTCCCAGTATCTCAAAGGAGAGTCCCATCAAGTTACAAGAAACTAACAGAACTCCAAGCAGACTGGAACAAAGGAGAAATTTTCCAAGACATATCATCATTATGACTCTAAACATTGATACCAAAGAGAAAGTCCTAAAAGCTGCAAGGGAGAAACAACACATTAAATATAAAGGTAACCCAAACATAATTACTTCAGCTTTCTCAATGGAAACCCTGAAAGCCAGAAAGACCTGGAATGCAACATTGAAAAGTCTAACAATTTTGGCTTCCAACCCAAACTACCCTACCCAGCAAAAGTATCCCTCATAATAGGTGGTGAAAGAAAAAATATTCCACAATAAATATCAGCATTACAACTATAAGAATACAAAGCCAACACTACAGAGCATACTTCAGGGAATCCTCCACATAGAATAATCAAGTAACCAACCTCAAGTGCCTACAAGAAGCATGTCACAACAACCAAACTCAGAGACAACACACACAAACACACATGAAATACAAAGTCCAAGAAAACACCAAACTTCATAAACTACCCCAATATGGCAGAGATTAAATCAAACCTCAGTTTTTAAACCTAAACTTAAATAGCCTATATTCACCCATCGAGAGACATAAGCTAACAGAGTGGATCAGAAAATTAGACTGCTGTCTTCATGAAACCTACCTCACCACTAAAAACAGACCCCTCCTTAGGTGAAAGGGTGGAAAATGATATTCCAAGCAAATGAAAATAAGAAACAAGCAGGTGTAGCTATACTAATATCAGGTAAAATAGACTTCAAATCAAAAATAATCAAAAAATCTAAAGAAGGCCAGGCATGATGGTGCACGCCTTTAATCCCAGCACTCAGGAGGCAGAGGTAGGAGGATTGCCATGAGTTCGAGGCCACCCTGAGACTCCATAGTGAATTCCAGGTCACCCTGGGCTAGAGTGAGACCCTACCTAGAAAAAACAGAAAAACAAAAGAAACAAAACAAAAAAATCCAAAGAAGGCCACTTCTTGTCAAGGGGATGATCCACCAAGAGGATATCACAATCATAAATCATTGTGCACCAAACACAGGTGCATCACAATTAATAAAACAAAACTTACTTGACAACAAAATAAAAATAACCACTAACACCATCATAGTTGTGGACTTCAATACTTCACTATCAGCAATAGATTGATCATCCAAACAGAATATCTACAGGAAAGTAAGGGGCCTCAACAACACCATAGACCAATTAGACCTAACAGACAAAGAACATTTTACACAAAATCCGCAGATTGCACATTCTTGTTAGAAGCCCATGGAACCTTCTCTAAAATGGATCATCTACTGGGTCATAAAGCCTGCCTCCATATATTTAGGAAGATTGACATGATTACCTGCACGATATCGGGTCACAGTGCTGTATTGCTAGAAACTAACAGCAAAAGATTAGGCAGGAATCCCACCAGTTCCTGGAAACTGAACAACACATTTTAAACAATAAACAGGGAGTAGATGAAATAAAAAATTAAACTGCAAACTTTCTAGAATTGAGTAATAATGAGGACACATCATACCAAAACTTATGGGACACAATGAATGCAGTCCTTAGGGGAAAATTCATAGCACTAAATGCCTTCATAACAAAGACAAAGAGATCCCAAATCAATAACCTAACCATCCACTTAAAGACATTGGGAAAACAAGAAGACTCCAACCCAAAAAGCTCCAGATGGAAAGAAATAATTAAGTTCAAAGCAGAAATTAATAAATTGGAAACTAAGAAAACAATTAAGATAATTGATGAAACAAAGAGCTGGTTCTTTGAAAAAATAAAGAAGATTGATGAACCTCTGGCCAATCTGATCCAGACAAAAAAAAGAGAGACTTCAAATTAAAATAAGAAATGAAAAGAAAAGATCACAACAGGCATACATAAAATTTGGGAGAATCATCAGGGCTTCTTTATTTATTTATTTTTGTTTTATTTTTCAAGGTAGTGACATGCTCTAGCTGAGGCTGACCTGGAATTCACTAGGTTTAAGGATAGAAATCACATGGTCATTACAATAGATATAGAATAGACCTTTAACAAAATACAACATCCATTTCTGATGAAAACACTAGAGGAACTAGAGATGGAGCAATCATATAGCAACATGTTAAGGGCTATGAAAACAGAAATAATGCTCTAATATAGCGAATGGGAAAATATCTTGAAGAATTCCCACTAAGGTCTGCAACAAGACAGGGGTGTCCACTTTCCCAACTGCTATTCAATGCAGTACTTGAAGTCTTAGCTAAATCATTTAGACAAGAAAAAGAAACAGGCCACATATGGTGGTGCACACCTGTAATCCAGTCACTCAGGAGGCAAAGGAGGATTTAATTGAGTTCCAGGACAGCCTTGGCTATATGGACCCTAGATTGATGGTAAGCATCAAATATCTGCAGTTCCAAGTCCAACATTTATAACTAGTGACAAATCTATGGGTTTTCAATTCTGCTCTTCAAGTTGGATTGTTCACTGTCTGGGAAAAATTCCATCCCAAGCTGTCCATGGCAGCTATTCAAAAGTCCAGATATATCCAAAACATTGTTAGGTCTGCACTGCAAACCACAGCTCATCTTCATAGCTCTACATAATGCACTTATTGTTTCTCCATACAGAAATTTCATACCTGTTTCACCTCCCTGCTTCTCAGAGGCCCAAGGGACTATGCACACTTCATGACCCATTTCCCTGCACTTTCCACAATTCTAAACCCAGTAGCAGGTAGAGATCATAGGCAAATTTGTACATCCATGGAGAAGTAAAGATTTAGCTTAAAAATGATACTCCTTTATAATTTTTCTTTCAATTATCTTCCTTGTTAAATAATCTAATAATCTGCATTTCTTCTATCTTATCTTTCGACAGCAGTTTTCACCTTCAGGAATCTTTTCCATTGTCCCAATTTTTAAGCTATGTTACAAAGCCATAGTAACAAAAACAGCATTGTATTGGCACAAAGACAGACATGTAGATCAGTGGGACAGAATAGAGGACCCACATGGTAATGGAGGCAGCTACAGCCATCTGATTTTTTTTTCAGAATTGCCAAAAATATTCATTGGAGAAAAGACAGCCTCTTCAACAAGTGGTGCAGAGAAAACTGGATGTCTATATGTAGAAAGATGAAAATAGATCCTTGTCTTTCTCTATATACAAGAATCAAATCCAAGTGGATCAGGGACCTTAATATCAGACATGAAACTCTAAAATTGCTAGAGGAAAAGGTAGGGGAAACCCTTCAACATATTGGCATAGGTAATGACTTTCTGAATATAACCCCAGTTGCTCAGAAGAGAAAACCACTAATCAACTACTGGGATCTCATGAAATTATAAAGCATTTGTACAGCAAAGGGCACTGTGAATAGAGCAAAGAGACAACCCACAGAATGGAAGAAAATATTTGTCAGCTATTCATATGACAGAGGATTAACATCCAGAATATACAAAGAACTTAAAAAACAAAACAATAAGAAATCAAACAACCCAATCAAAAATGGGTTATGGAACTAAATAGAGAGTTCTCATCTAAAGAAATACAGATGGCATATAAACAACTAAAAAAGTGTTCTGCATCCTTAGCCATCATGGTAATGCAAATTAAAACTACCTATAAATTCTATCTCTCTCCCATCAGAATGGCTACCATCAACAAAACAAATGACAATAAACTTTGGTAAGGATGTGGTAAAAGGGGAATGCTTCTGCACTGTTGGTGGGAATGTAATCTGGTACAGCCATTGTGAAAATCATTGTGGAGGTTCTTGAGACAGCTAAAAATGTATTTACCATGTGATCTAGCTATAGCACTGCTAGGCATATATCCGAATGACTCTTCTCACTACCTTAGAGACACTTGCACAACCATATTCATTGCTGCTCTACTCACAATAGCTAGGAAATGGAACCAGCCTAGATGTCTATCCACAGAAGAATGGATAATAAAGATGTGGTACATCTACACAATGGAGTTCTATTCAGTGGTAAAGAAAAATGAAATTATAAAAATTTCAGGGAAATGGATGGACTGGAAAGGATTATACTAAGTGAGGTAACCCAGGCCCAGGAAGCCAAACATCACATACTCTCTCTTATATGTGGATCCTAGCTACAAATGTATAGACTTGTATGTGATCTGGAACCAATAATCAGTATCAGAGGCCCATAAACTAGAAAAAGGCTATAGAGGAGGGAGGAGAGGAAAGGTCTTAAGGGGATGGTATTGTATATATGTAAGTAGAAGAACATATTATAGGGAGGGTAAATGCCTAAGCAAGGTCAGGGGAAGACATTGTATAAAAGAAAGGTGGGGGAGGGTCAATCAAAATTCAATATATTCTGAATAAGACATATGAAAATCTACTTTCTTTTTTTAAATCTTTTTGTTTATTTTTATTTATTTATTTGAGAGTGACAGACACAGAGAGAAAGAGGCAGTTAGAGAGAGAGAGAATGGGTATGCCAGGGCATCCAGCCACTGCAAACGAACTCCAGACGCATGAGCCCCCTTGTGCATCTGGCTAACATGGGCCCTGGGGAATCGAGCCTTGAACTGGGGTCCTTAGGCTTCATAGGCAAGCACTTAACCACTAAGACATCTCTCCAGCCTGAAAATCTACTTTCTTAAATAATGCCACATCCATAAGCCATAGATTGTTCCTAGAAAATTTTCAGTGCCTGGAATGGGATGCCTCCCAGTGAATCATTGGCTAGGGAGGTCTATGTTGCCTCCAAAACCTTACAGGCTATTGCCAAGGCCCTTGGTTCTCCATGAGAAAGAGATGTTAAGACCTATTGCTGAAGACTTCACATGCCTGAGTGGCAAAGTCACTGAGAAATCAAGCTGGAGCTGAGCAGAAACCTTATCACTGTAGCCCAGCCAAATGAAAGCTGGAAAAATCTGTACTATATGCAGTCTGATGGGAGACAGAAGTCATCAGCAGTGAAAACAGTGGACACTGGAAGCCTCAAGTTTGGCCAGAAAGGTCAAATGACTGAACAAGTGAAATAGTGTCACGTCTGCTCTGGGGAAAACCAACTGCTCTCTCATTGGATTGAAGGCCCACTCTATGGGAGGAAATACATGCCTGGTACTGAAAACTAATCAAAAGCCTATGGCAGAGGAGGTCATGAGCCTTAGGGGTATAAAGTCTGATCTTGTCTGGATAAATGCATATATTACTCTCACCAAATTGCCCTGATATCTCTACACTTAATGTTCATATTCATGTATTAATGCTACTCTAACTTCTGGTTACAGAAGTTTCTCTTTTCAGATGGCAATGACCACTGGGATGACACAAAAGTCAACATAGTGCTGAGAAGAAGGGACAGAGGAGTGTCCATCACTGAAACATCTCACAACCTCCAAGGCTCAGGGTCCATTGCAAAGAGGTGGTAGAAAGAATGTAAGAGCCAAAGGAAGAGTACCAGTCCTTACGTACAACTGTTTGGACATAATTTGGCCCTGATATCCAAGACACCGCAGTGCCCAGCAATACCCACACAAGGCTGTCATAATAGGAGAAAAAGATGATGAAATCAAATTAAAAGAGAGACTAATGGAGAAGGAGGGGATAAGACGGAGAGCAGAGTTATGAAGGGGAAAGTGGGGGAGATGAGGGAAATACCATGGTTTGTTGTCTGTAAGTATAGAAGTTGTCAATAAACATATATATGTATTTAAAAGAAAGAAAAAATAACATATTTATCCACACACAAGAAACAAAGGACATATTTTTCAGAAATCTGAAGCCAAGCAGATCATGCCCATGATGCTGTTCTGTGTGCTGGTCCAGGAGTCTGCCTCACCTGTAAGCCATTAACAAAGTTTGGGGTCAGTCTTTGTACAAGAGTCATTCTAAGGTGCTAATAATACTGGACACTGGACACAGGTCTCTGGTTCTTTCTGTTCTGCTCTTGGGACTCTAACTGAGACTATGGTGTGGCAGCATTCATAGGTCACAGCAATTGAGATTGAAACCTGTGCCAGTGAGCACAGCCTGCTAGATCAGCCAGCGTGGTTCCTTTTGAAGACCATGCAGTGAGACTTCCTTTACAAAAGAGCATAGTGCCTTTTGTTCCTAATCCTAGAATCTAGTGATTCTGTTATGGGTCCATTGATCTGGTGTTATTCTTTATGTCACTGCTAGGGACAGATTGTATCACATACCTGGTAGCAGTAAAATCCAGAGAAGTTTCCAGAGGTCAATCCATTACAACTACATTGAACATTTTACTGTCCTCACCTTGAAACAGTTGCTGGGGGACAGAGGTTTCCCCACAGTTATAACCTTGGTTTACCTAGTGAAAAGTCTGGTCATAGCACATGGTGAAATGAAATGGCACTGTGTCATCACTCGGGTGAGAAACCTCATGAACAATGGCATAAAGCCCTTCTGCCACCACGGATGGCAATGTGGGAATTGGTCCTTTATTGGAGGAGATGTGTTTCGGAGGGAAGTATAATGTGTGTTATAGTCAGCTTTCCATTGCCAGTGTTTGACATACTCTCTTGCTACTGTTTTCCACCAGATGTTGGCCAGGAGATGATGACCAGCCTCTGCTCATGTCACCATTTTCCCCTGACATCATGGAGCTTTCCGTTGAGTGTATGAGCCAAAATAAACCCTCTCCTCCCTCAAGATCCTTTTGGTCAGGTGCTTTTGATACCAATAAGAAGTTAACTGCAAGAGGGATGTTCAATCTGTACCTGACCATGAGAACCTAGTAGTTACAAAAAATTCTATAACAAAAACCACCATTCTCATGGGAAAAAATAAAGAGAGTTTCTTTGTCCTGGTATTTTTTATTTTTTTTCCAGAAAGAATTTTTATGACTAAATTCTACCTGAAATAGCTACATATACATACATACATATATATATATATATGTGTGTGTGTGTGTGTGTGTGTGTGTGTGTAATGTAATATTATATGCATATATAATATGAATGACTAGGCCTATGCCTCTTGAACCACGTTTAGCGTCTGCTCAGCTTCTTGGTTCCTACTGGCGTAGATACTTAAACCTTCCAAACGTCCATGTATCCTTCAAGGACTGTGACAGAGTTTTGAACTGGAGTTTCCCTTCCTTATTATACAACTGTCACCATTGTTAATTTGGGGATATTTGTTTGGTGTTTCTCTTCTTCCCCAAACCTGATTTTTAGCACCTCTGAATCACTTAATTATAAAGTGTAACATAGTATAGGACTAAGTGTTTTTATTGTTTGAGTCAACCTGATCTTTTTATGAAAACTGAATTCATATTTATTAATAAAAATACATGTAACCCAAATAATATGAACAGTACAACATAAAATATATCCAACAATAATAAAATCAGTAAATATAACCAAAAGTAACAAACACAATGTCATCTTTCTCAATATTATATGTTACTTACTATTCCATATGTTAAATTTTTGTGTGGCCTTATATTTTGTTCTTTTTGGATCTGTTGAATGTTACTTTTGTCACTTAGGATCATTGCTATGTGCCCTATTCTTAGCAGTATCCTTCTTCCCGCTATTAAAGTCCAGTGTTGGTGGTGTTCTCAGAACCCAGGCCCTTCAACCCTCCTATTCATTACCAGAAAGGGAATGCATGTGGATTTTGCAAAACACTGAAATGGTGTGACATGGTTTGGATTGATAGGGAAAGTTGGTTCCACTGAGTCCTGAAAATATCATCAGGCTGTTTCAAGTGTGAGAGATGTGAATGTGGTGTGCGGGTGAAGGCTGGGAACTTCCTCCCTGTGGGTAAGGGCAGGGCCTCTGCTTCTGCTCAGCCTCCATGCCTGCACTGTGACCCAGAGACCCATAGGAAGAATCGCTGTCCTGAGTGGTGATGGAACTGGGGACCATCAGTCTTCTTACTGCTTCTATTACAGGAAGCTGGTGCTGCAGAAACTGGAATTCTGTGGTAAGGCTCTGTGACCCCACAGTCTGAGGGATGTGGAATATGTCCAAACTACTCTCACAGAAGTGGTCAGACCTGAAGACATCACTTGATACCAAGTGCATCAACAACCAGGAACTTGTTTTATTGCTTCAAGTGTTACACCCATTGTCAGTCCCATGCTTCTTCACTGGGTAGATACGTGTTGGTTGCTCCCCCTGCTGGAGCGATGGACAAATGACGACAGTGTTAAATATTTGTCCAAGTTAAGAGGGGAACAGTCATCATCATTAACAAGGATCAATCTCAGTGTGATTAAAACAAAACTTATGAACAGACAAAACTGAGAATGTGCCCCCATGTGAGTGAGCAGCAACATTAGGAAGTGTTATTCATAGGTGATCACATGAGAGGACTTCTTCCCACTGGGAAAATTTAACATGAGTTATCAACACAAGAAAAAAGAATTTAATTTCCCATGACCATAAAAAAGTATGTGTTTTTCCTTGAAGTGGAAAGAGGTCCACATAATCGGTATCCCCCTTTCTCTATTACTTTTTTTTTTTTTCTTCTTTTTGTTTTTGTTTTTTCGAGGTAGGGTCTCACTCTGGACCAGGCTGACCTGGAATTCACTATGTAGTCTCAGGGTGGCCTCGAACTCACGGTGATCCTCCTACCTCTGCCTCCCGAGTGCTGGGATTAAAGGCGCGCGCCACCATGCCCGGCTTTCTCTATTACTTTCAAATAAAGAAGGAAAAGTATTAATACTGTTCAATTTAAGCTTTGCATATTTAGAAATGGATATTTGGGTATAATGGTGAAAGGCCATCTAATGTAAAGCTACCTTGCAATAAATTGTTGAATAGCCACGTAATTCATTAACTAGGATTTGCTGTGGCGTGGCAGTTGGTTCTTCTTGTGGTCACGTGCCTGACCTGAGCTGAAGGTTACTGCCGCTGCCCAACATCAAGGGGAGTGTTGTTGTCCCTGATCATAATTATTGGGAACAAACCATTTAAAATTTGAAATTACATTTCTACTGAACATCCAATATTTTGGCACATTACAAATTTACTCCCTTGAAAAATCCCAAGTAGGAACTTAGTACAATGAAGATCACCTGTATTTGTGTATGAGTTCATATGTGAACCCTCAAAATCCTCTAGTTCATAGAGATGACTAAACATTTCCCAACCTATATTTTTTGTTTATTTTTATTTATTTATTTGAGAGTGACAGACAGAGAGAGAAAGAGGCAGATAGAGAGAAGGGGCGCTCCAGGGCCTCCAGCCACTGCAAACAAACTCCAGACACATGTGCCCCCTTGTGCATCTGGCTAACATGGGTCTTGGGGAATCGAGCCTCAGACTGGGATCCTTAGGCTTCACAAGCAAATGCTTAACCACTAAGCCATCTCTCCATCCCCCAACCTATATTTTAAATAGAAGAAATAGCATGAAATTAATAACTAAGTGTCAAAAATAAACATAAAACATAAAAGAAATAATTATAAATATGTAAATATATGTACTTTTAAATATCTGCAAATGTAAGGACTGAGGAAATGACTCAACAAAAAGCAAGAAAAAAAAAAGAAGATACTTCTTTCCAACTGCAGTCACTCCCATAAAGGCACATCGACATTCATTAGCACAGACAAGAGTCATCGGTGTTCTTATACATACACACATACACCTATACGCACACATGTTTATAAATAAATAAATAAAATAAAAATGAAATTTGCACAAATGTAAATGAAAAATGAATTATTTTCCTTAGGAAGGACAGGAGTTCATAAGAATACTATCTTCCAGACACTAAGTGGCTGTTGTATTCAGGACCTCACAGTGTCTCATGTACTCATGGTCTGCTGTGGCATGGCTTCAATCATGACCTCAAAGCAATTGTTATTACTAGCACAAGATCTTCCCAATATTGGGCCCATGAACATTCAGTCATGGTTGGTAGAATAGGACATGAGGCATTGATCCATTCCAAAGAAGGCCTTAACAATTAATGGTTTCTGGCACAGGAGAAGAGACATTGTTTTCAACACTGTATCCACTAGTAGGTAGCACAGTCTCCATTAAGTAACCAATTGTGTGCATGTAAACATCACAAAGTTAATTTAGTCCATCACAAACATACATCCAAGACACAAAATAGGAAAGAAAGTTCTTGGGAAGAGCGTGTTTAGTGGGAGTAGCAGGAGAACAAGGAAAGGTAATGGAAAGTAAAAATATTAAAAATACAATAATTGCAAAAAATAAAAAAAAATCATATCATAGTAAAAATATAAGGAGTTATTAAACTTTTCTATAAAACCCAGATAATTGGGTATGTTACTGAGTTAGGTATGGTGTTTTCTCATATGCATAAAAGGTCTGGGTTGCATCACCTGCACCATGTAAATTATGCATGTTAGCACACTGCTATAATTGTCACACTCGGTTCTTAGGGGCAAGAAGATCAGATGTTCATGGTCATCCTTGACTACGTGGTGTGTTTATGACTAGCCTGTGCTTCATGAGACTTTGTCTCAAACAATGTAAGTGAATAAATAAATAAATAAATAAACCTAGGTATGTCAAGTTTTGCAGGCCTAATGCAAAGTGATATATTGTGAAGTGACTGAAGGCTGCTATGTGGACTACAGTTATGTAACACTTACCTTGGAGAAAAGGCTATGTTTGGGTGTCTGGTTTAAAAGGAAAAATCCTACCTCTTCTCTGAATGAATGAAAATAGGAAGGTTTCATCATTTTCTTTCCTTTATTGCTAGAAACTGAACCCAAAGCCACATGTACACTAGAGATATGTTCAAAGCCCTCAGCATATGGTGGCTCCTCTGCCTGTTCCAGAGTCCAGAGCTAGTGCTGTGATTAAGGGAGGCCTCTGTGGGGCAACCTTAGGGCTGAATGGCGTCAGGCTTGGCAAGGCCATTCCCTGGGGAAGGGGCTCAAATGCCTACCTTGTGTCCTTTCACTCTTATGCCTGACTGTTGTTCCTGTGACATGGATATACACTGCTTTGGGAATCTCTGGCAAGTCTCTCACCATGCAAGAGACTCCTCACTGTGAGTCTATCCAATGCCTTTCAGCTAAGATGGACATGACAATACCCCTAAGGCCTGAATTTCTTTTTAAACAGTCATTATGGGGCCTTGATTTGGGCATTTCCCCTGTCCTTCAGATTTAGACAGTATCCTCACCAAAAACAATAAATAATAATAAATAATCGCAATAACTTCAGTATATTTTTCTTTTGAAGTCTACTTTCCATATCTACCTTGAGATCACCTCTCTTTCTTGATTTCACAACAAATGGTTCATGTTCTACTTAAGAAATGAAGATTTGGACTGGAGAGATGGTTTAGTGGTTAAGAGCTTGCCTGTGAAGCCTAAAAACCCCTGTTCAAGAGGCTTGATTCCCCAGAACCCACGTTAGCCAGATGCACAAGGGGGCACACACATCTGGAGTTCGTTTGCAGTGGCTGGAGGCCCTGGCACGCCCATTCTCTCTCTGTCTTTCTTCTCTCTCTCTCTCTGCCTCTTTCTCTTTCTGTCACTCTCAAATAAATAAAAATAAAACAAAAAAATTAAAAAAGAAATGAAGATTTTATGGATGAATTCATATGTATGTGAAAATTCCTACCAGCATTTCATTTATTAACTGTCATAGTTCCCAGACTGTTGTGGGGTGTGCTTCAGTTACAAACTACTGTGTTTCCTAAAGACCTAGCTCTAAATAGAACCTCCCTATGCAACACTCCCAGAGAATGTGTAATCACTCAAAGGTCAACTGAATTACCTCATCAAACTCAAAGAAAATCCTAGTTGCTATGCTTCTTGATTACTCATCTAGATGCTGAGAGTTTCCTGAAATCCACTGAGGTATAGCACCCATATTCCCTGTGCTGGCAACACACAACCCATTTTCTTCATCAAAACTCCCTGTGTATATCCCTGCTAAAGCTTATTTATCATACATTTGGCTCCACAAGGGGAAAACATGCATGCATACACAGAATAATCCTTCTATTCCTTTCTAAGTCAGTGGCAAAAATGTAAATGTTGGGACCATGTTACAAATCTATTTCATGCCTTGATGAAGAGATGGGAATGATAGAATACATGAAGATCGGTCACTAAGGGCTGGTCACATAGCTCAGTGGTGAAGCATGTGGTCTAGTGGAGATGCTACTGCTTCTTGCTTCTACGAGGAGGGTGATCTTCATGTTTACATTCTCTCTCCCCTCTCAAAGACACACATTCAGGGTTGCTGACCTGAGAAGTGGAAAGGCAAAGCTAGGTGTTTGGGGAGCCTAGACAGAGCTGGAACATGTTGTCTTCTTAGGTAACTGTCACCTTCCTCCTAGCCATAGAATCCCATCCAGCAGTCAGGCTGTGGGATGCGGTGTGATTCCTCTTCTTCTTCATGTTCTTCCTGCCAGTTCATACCAGGCCTTGGAACATGAGCAAGATGTGGGAAGGAAACTGCCCCTCAAGGGGCCAAAGGCAAGTTTGTCTCCTGAGCTCAGACACTGAGAGAATGTGATGGAAAATCAAGGTTAGCTGTCATACTTTAGAGTCTCCTGCACATCAAAGGACTTCTAAGCAGGATCTCGGGACTTATGGAAAGCTTTCTCCAAAGAAGCATCTGTGCTCCCACAAATATAAGCAGAGGAACTGCTCACTGAACTCCATCTGCAGGGAACAGGGTCGACACACAGCGACTGGCCTCAGTTTCCCATCTAAATCCCCATCTATCATGTCTATGCATAAACCTGATATTTATCACAAATTTATCCCATAATTCATCTTAAACTTTGATCACAATGAAAAATTAAGAATTTCCCACAAAATGGCAAAAAAAGAACATTTTTAATGATCCTGGCTTTGCTGATAAATTTTATGTATTATTCCAATATGACAATCCATGGATGAAATAAATGAACTGTGTCATGTTAAAATACACAGCTCAGGAATGAATCAAACTTTTTTCCTTATGATTAAGTATGAGAGGAGGAATCGCATTGTTTTAACTAAAGCTAAAGACATGAGAAAATCAGAGCTGGGGAGATTGTTCAGTAGTTAAAGTTAATTTTTTTTTTTTTTTTTTGCAAAGCCTTCTGTCCTGGGTTTGATTCTCAAGTACCTACATAAAGACAGATGTACAAAGTGGTACATGTATCTATAGTTTGCGTGCTGTGGCAAGAGGCCATTGCATACTCTTTCTTCTCTCAAATTCTCTATCTGTCTCATTTTGCAAATAAAAAATATTTTTAAAGCGATACAAAACTTACTTCTTTATTAGCTAATTAAATTATTATTATAGAGCTGTAAAGAAAGCTCAAAGCATGAAGATACTTGCCTGGAAAACTTGCTCTTGTGGGTTCAATTCTCAGCCACCCACATAATGTGGATGCAAAACATGGCACAAGTGTCTGGTGCTCATTTACAGAGGAAAGAGATCCTGGGGTGCACCTTCATGCACCAGTGCAGCTAAATTGAATTAAATTAAATGTATGTATATATGTATGTATGTATGTATGTATGTATGCACAAAAAATTTTGAAAACAGTTTGAGTAGGATTAACCTATGTGGATGGACAATTCTGTTTTCAGAAGCCATGGGATGTTATAAGAAAATCCCAGGGCTGGGGATGGAATACCTTTCTGGAAGTTGTTAGTCAAGGAGGGACTGAGCCCCCAAACTTCACAGGATATTGCTAGCACTCTTATTTGCACATCAGAGTCCATTGTGGAAGAGGTGGCAGAAAGAATGTAAGAGCCAAAGGAAGGGTACCACTCCTTACTCACAACTGTCTGGACAGAATTTGGCTTCGATATCCAAGACCTCACAGTGCCTAGCAATACCCACATAAGACCCTCATAATAGGAGAAAGAGATGATGACATCAAATTAAAAGAGAGACTAATAGAGAGAGGGAGGGAATATGATGGAGAGCAGAGTTATGAAGGGGAAAGTGGGGGAGGGGAGGGGAGGGGAAAGAAATACCATGGTTTGTCTGTAAGTATAGAAGTTGTGTGTGTATACATATATATATATATATATATATATATATATATATATATATATATACACACAGGATTCATTAACATTCCATCATGGATGGTAGAAAAGGGTAAAAATGTCATAAAACTAAAAAGAGGGATGAGTTATAAAGAAGTGCTTTAGTGAAAGGTGATGAGGGATAGGGAACAAGAGAAGGTAATGGGAGGACACCTAATAATTAAAAATATTAAGTTTCTATATGAAAATCGTTAATAAAAATAAAAAGTGAAGAAGATCTATTAAATAAACTCAGGGTTTCTTACTTCACAGGAAAGATCATAATGTTTTCATGCCCAGTGAAGGATATTATTTTGTCCTCTGGTTTCTTCTGTCTCTTATCACTCCCAATGCAGACATCCTACGCCCTTTTAGCATAACATCACACCATAAAGAAAAGGAATGTAGTAAACATCTTTTGTGTATTGCACAACCCTCAACAGTTTCTAAGTCACCAGCAAGACAATAAGCCTGCGTAGGAGAACACATGTGTACTCAGGCATCTTCCCTTAAATCAGATATTCAGAACTTTTCATCTTCTACTCTGCTTGACTCTATGGTTGGTACTTGATAAGACATAATTTCAAAAATATATTGAGTATACCAGGATTTCTAAAGAAGATCCAGACACTAAAACATAGAAAGAGAAATAAAAAGACTTGGTTGTGATTTAGAACTTTGCAACTTCCTCATAACTATACTTTGATTTAGGGTCTCCTAATTCCATAATGATACTCTTTCTATAAAAGCGCATTATTTTCTTTCAATAATTTCCATGTAAAAGGAGATCAAGATAATAGTTTTCATCCTGTAGCCCCTCAGCTACTCTCGTTCATGACTGATTCAGTCCTCTGAGAAATATTTGTCATAATTTTTTCTTAAGTGATAGAAAATAATTTTACAAACTAGGATTCCAAATGTTTCTTGATATTTGTTCAAAATCTAATGATGAGTACCCCATCAAGAATTCCCCAGGACCCACATTAGCTAGGTGCACAAGGGGGCCATGCGTCTGGAGTTTGTTTACAGTGGCTGGAAGCCCTGGCGTGCCCATTCTCTCTCTCTCTCAATCTGCCTCTTTCTCTCTCTGTCTGTCACTCTCAAATAAATAAAAAAAAATAAACAAAAAAATTTTAAAAAAGAATACTTTCATTACAGCTCATAAACACTGCATGTACAAGGATACCACAGAAATGGGAAAATTTGGTTACTGTATCCTATTATCTCCATGTGTAGGCCCCTTGCAGTCTGCATTCCTTAAAATTCAGCATTTGTTTCACTGTAGAAAGTTTGATATAGTCTGCCATAGGCCAATCAAATCCTTTACCATATTGTATTTTCAGAGCAGGAAGCAGCTGGGCCTGGAAGGGGTTTTGTTCCAGTCTGTACCACTATGGGTGGACACTCCCACTGCTGACAGTGATAACTCACAGCATCTCCAGGCCCCGTGTTGCTGATGAGAGGGAGGGAGATCCCAGACCCACTGCCACTGAAGCGAGCTGGGACTCCAGAAGCCAGCTTTGATGCACCACGAACAGGAGCACGGGAGAGGATACTGGCTTGTGTTGGTACCAGTGCAAGTAACTAGTACTCACGCTGGAGCTGGTCGTGCGGGTGATGGTGACCCTGTCCCCTTGATAAGCAGCCATGGATGCTGAAGACTGGGTGTGCAAAATTTCTCCATTAGTCTCTATAATCATAAGGGAGAAATTAAAAGAGATAAAAGTTATTGGCTATAGACATCTAATAATACCTTCATATCACAAAATATGCAGAAGGAAAAAGAATACCTTCTCTTAGATGCAAACTTCTATGGGAAAAAACAACCATTCTGAATTTTGATGTTTTTGTCTCTTCTTTTAACCTGGGATACTGAGTGGAACAAAGTTGACAATTTGACCTTGGAAATATACCTCTTTGTCTGATCTCTGTCTGAGGCTATAGACTAGTCTTCTCAAAGTGGTTTTCATGAGAAATATGCAACGCCCTACTTGGTTTTATAAAACCAGGTGGTCCTTTTATTTATTTGTAGAAATTTAGTTCATAAGGAAGGAAAGTTCTCGGTGTTTGTTTCTCAGAGGTAACATTGCCCCCATCCAGATCAGTACCCATATTTTGTTTCGTTTTGTTTTGTTTGGTGGGGGCAGGGTTGTATTTGATGTACTTGTTAAGAACATTTGTAACAGACAGGAGGTCATGAAAATTTCTTCCATGAAAAAATTGTTCTAAGCATGACATTTTTTAATACATGTCAGAAAATTCTAACCCCTTTAGGCTGGAGTGATTTCTCAGTGGTTAAATCCACTTGCTTGCAAACCTTTCCAGCCTGTTTTGACCCATTTTGATTCCCCAGTATCCAAGTAAAGCCAGATACATGAAGTAGCATGTGCATCTGGAGTTTCTTTGCAGTGCTTAAAACTGTGGTGTGCCGGTACACCACACACACACACACACACACACACATACATGCACACACACATGTACACACATGCACACATGGACACACACACGCAAATACACACATTCTCTCTCTTCTCAACCATTCTGTTCACAAATAAATAAATAAAAATGCATTTTAAGAAAGAGAGTCTTCACCCCTCCTAGATCATAGTTCTCATTTCTTGGCAACTGACTAACTGTGGCCTTGCTCATCCACTAGAGTTTTATCAAACCTCAGCCCACAGATCAGTGGGAAAATCAAAATTCCACAAAACTCAGGCATGGTCACATTTATTTACACAAAATCCAAGAACTGATTTTTCCCTAAAGTGAAATGGAGAACTAAACCTTACATTATGAAACAAAAGGACACATACCTATTGTTTTTTTCAAGTATCATTTTCAGTTTTTCTCCCATGTTGATTCTAACAGGTCCTAGGGCCTTAAAGAACATGAGAAGAGACTCACATTAAATAAGCAAAATTCACAGTACAAACAAGGTTTCTTTTACGGAAGTGTTTAGCTTTTTTTAAAATATTTTTATTAATTTATTTGAGAGCGACAGACAGAGAGAAAGAGGCAGATAGAGAGAGGGAGAGAGAATGGGCGCGCCAGGGCCTCCAGCCACTGCAAACGATCTCCAGACGCGTGCGCCCCCTTGTGCATCTGGCTAACGTGGGTCCTGGGGAGTCGAGCCTCGAACCGGTGTCCTTAGGCTTCACAGGCAAGCGCTTAACCGCTAAGCCATCTCTCCAGCCCGTGTTTAGCTTTTAATCAGGTTAAAATACGACAGTACAAAAAAAAATTATTCTTGAGTAAGATTATTGTGAAGATTAATCTTGGTTATCAACTTCATAGGATCTGGAATGAATGAGGAGCTATGACTCTGGTTGCTTGCTGTAAAGATTAACTGAGGGGAAAGGACCCTCTCCCAGAGTGGGGTTACCTTGAGGCAGCGGCTCAGATATGAGGCAGACTGAGGGGAAAGCAAGACTGCTTTTTGCCGTTCCTCCCCCACACCTCGATGGTCAGAGCATCTACCCCGTTCTTGAAGCTACTGCTGCTGTTGTTATCTTCATGGGCATCATAACCTGACTGCTCTGGCTTCTAACATGGATTGAAGACCAGTATCTCCTCAGGAATCCTAGAGGCCTTCTGCACCAGGCTGGAACTGCTGAGCTGCTACCAGGTTCTCAGCCTATCCAGGATGGAGGTTACCACTGTGGGACAACCCTGCCCATATTGTGTAAGCCAATCCAACAATTTTTATCAGAAATATGTACTCATTATGTTAGTGCCACTTTTCTAGAGACTTCTAACTACAACAATTATGTTTTACTTATGAAATAGTGGCTGTTTCTGAGGCTGACAATCCATGCAAAGAGAAATGATCCAGGAAATAAATAGATAAAACAAATAAAATACATACACAAAAGTAATAGGGAATTTGTGAATAGATGTTTCGTGTTCATAGGTAACCCAATACTATTTGAAGGGCAATAAACTGTAGTCATATGGCTTATATTTTTGAAGATTTCAGTGGTCTCTGCTTTTCATTTGTTATTATTATTACTCTTTCAAAATATGAGAGCTTGAAGTTCTTTTGTTAAGATACTTTTTGATTTCACCAGTCAACAATCTGAAAGAAGTGAGTATTTCCCACACAATAGAATCCTATGCAAAATAACAATTACAGTGTTAAAACAGTTCACGACAGTAAGAGAGATTTATGTAAATGTGCAAGGTAGGTTTATGTCTATAAGTAGAAAGGAAGGAGGAAAAACTAATTCCTTAGACTGGGCTTCATCTTTTTTTACAGGTGATAATAAGAAAACTAAAAAAAGTTATGATTTTTGTGAATGTAGTGATGATCATTGTCACTAATTATACAAGTATTTGGTTTGGGCAGTGATGTTCGTGGCTTTCCCAGTGTTGTCAATGGTTCAGAAATTGATTGTGATGTTTGTTTTCTATTCCTAGAAATAAAGTACAATAAATTTCATGTCACAGCACACTTAAAAACATCTGTTTTAGAGGACTGTACTTTAGAAGACCATAGTGTATCTTCAGTAGCTAAAATCAAAGCTGTGATCTTTCCTGACATACTAAGGGAAGAGCATTTTTCTAGGTTTTTCCACCATCAGTAGTCCGACCACATGGCTTTGCATTTCAATGGATGAATCCACTGTCGAACCACCTGCTGACTCTGACCACTCTCCTTTTCACTCAGAAGAGGACTTGTGATTACATCACATGCACAAAATCCTGCACGTGCTCTCTATCCCTGTGTTTTCTTATTAGGTACATCTACTTTCATTGATGTACACATTCCACAGTCAATGCAGGAAGATATTGCCTTTACATTCACCAAAGGAAGGAGGCAGAGAAAACTGCTCTCATTCTGCAGATCTTCACCCAGGAGACATGGCCTCTCTCTCTTGTGACTAGCTCAGGTTGGAGCAGGGCTCACTTGCTTTTCCATGATTGCTCTTCACTAGGTGGGAAACAGTGCTGGGAAGAAGAGTTCTCAGAAGCCCCTGTCCACATGTCCAACATCCAGCAACTTCTTCCATAGAATCAGTGTCCCCTCAAGAAATCTAGATTGTAGCTCTGAATACTCTTCTAGATTTCACCAAAGTAGATGTTTGATTGCCTCATCACATTTTCTCTATTTGTACAAGTTCTCAGGTAGGTATAAATGAGTCCCATGAATGAAATTTAAGTCCTACTCAAATGAAGAAATATTGGGAGGTTGCCCAATATTGTACAAACCCTTGACCAGATTTCTTCCTCTGAGCAGAAAGCAACTGGGCCTGCTGATCTGAATTTATTTTTCTTTTTTTTCCAGTCTATGTTACTGTGGGTGCAGAGCTCTCCCATTGTTGATAGTAATAAGCGGCAGCATCTTCAGGCTCTATGCTGCTGATGGTGAGAGAAGAAGAGGTCTCAAACCCACTGCCACTGATGCGATCTGGGACTCCAGAAGCAAGGGTTGACGTTCCATAAATCAAGAGCTTGGGAGGGGTTCCTGGCTTTTGTTGGTACCAGTGTAAGCTCCAGGGGTTCACATTTGAACTGGATCTGCAGGAGATGGTGACTCTCTCCCCTTGAGATGAAGTCATGGATGCTGGACACTGGGTGAGCACAATTTCCCCACTGGATGCTAGGATCATGAGGGAGAGATGAAAAGAGTGTAATGTTATAAGTAGAGCACAAGATAACATCATATCTTGATATCTTAAAAAAATAGAAATACCTCTTAGACTCAAATTTCTAGGGCAAGATTATCTTGGAGTTTGGCCTTTTGTCTCCTCTTAATTATAAAAGTGTGATTCTAGTCTTGCAGCTGACAATTCATGTATAAGTTTGATCAAGAAACAGTTTTAAAACACATTTCTTAGTCTTACCAAAAATTTAGATTCTCTTCCAACATATTTTGCAATCATTGTTAAACATGGGGAGATTTCTGGTGCTTTTTAATGGTATAGCTACTTTTCAGCCTAGGAGATGGCTCAGTGGTAAAGAGTGATGCTGGTTAAGCATGAGGACCTGTGAGGGTCTGAGACTGATGAAGTTCTATTCTGTTGTACCCATGTAAAAAGAATATATCTGGCTTTCATCATGCATGCTTGAAACCCCAGTTTGCAGGCAGATGGGTAGATATTATAAAGTCACTAGGACTCCCTGAATAAAAATGCAACTGTAGGATAAGAGAGACCCTGTCACAAGGAAGTACAGAATTGATTGATAGAAAAGAACTCACAATGTTCTCATCAGGTCTGCACATGAATACAGTGTGCAGGCATACATCTGTACACATATGTGGATACAGCACACATAATTCACATCATTTCATATATATATATATATATATATATATATATATATATATACATACACATACACACACATACACTCACACACATGAATAATATCTGCCTTTAATTATTCCAATTTTTCCAATTATCCCATTTTTGTTATTAGTTCTCACAGATTAGAAATAAATATTACTTAGGGAATATGCCTCTATAACATGGTGAAGGTGTAGCCATATTTTATATAGCTGTGATCCATTCATTTTCAGTTTTCTGTAGAAAACTCTACTTTCTTCGGAAAGAACTTGAGAGTTCACAGCTTCTGTGGTGTATAACCTAGTTCCAGCAGTAGGAATTATAAGGAAAAATCCAGAGTTTTAGGATTAGACCTCTCTACCCTCTTTGAAGCCCTTCTTTCAGGGTAATAACCCCTCCCTTTTACTAAGGGTTATATATTTTAGTTTTCTGTCTAGGAGGAAGTTTTCTATGGTATTGATTCCTGTTGTCATTATATGTCCCCACTCACTGTCCACCTTTATTCTATCCCTCAAGTTTCCTGTCAAGTATCCCCTCCTTTACACCCTCACCATTTTGACTTTCTCTTAGTTTCATTTCAGTTGCCCTAGTAATACCCCTGATACCTAGTGCCACTTATTTCTGACTCAAGCAGTCAGAAATGGCTTATGTGGGTCCTGGGGAACTGAACCTGGGTCCTTTGGCTTTGCAGGCAAGTGCCTTAACCACTAAGCAACCTCCCCAGCCCTACATCTAAATCTTAATGTTCCAAATTTAAAATAATATATCCAGTCTATTACTTTGTCTTTTTTGAAAATCCATGGCAAATGGTGGGCAATTTTACTTATTTTATATGGAATTTTTACAAGAATATTGAAAGTTTATACTGTGACTAAATTACAATATGCATTACCTGAAATTTCTATACTTTCCTAAACCTAACCATTGAGAGGATCATTCTCTTAGGACCTGGACAAGATATGATTATGGAGCAATATGAAAGTTAAGAGATCACATGAGTTGCAAGGATATGAATGACTTCTTGGAGAAAGAGGACTTCATTTTCTAAAGACAATGTCTTAAGTTATAAAATAATAGAGAGAAGGCAGTAAAGTAAGGCATTCAGGGAACATCAGACACAAATACTGCAACCAGAGCTAAGGGGTAGCACATATACTTCAGATGAGAAAGGAGAACATCTGGAACTTTGGTGAGCCACGATAGAGGTAGTGGGACAACAGGGTCATGAGTGGAGGAAGAGAGAACACTTAGAGGTGACAGTTCAGCATGTTGATCACGCCCTTCCTTTTAACTCATGCTGCCCATGACTTGGCTTTGCACTTCAACAGCACACTATGCATATGGGGACTGGAGTAAAGAGGAATACTCTGGACCTCAGTAATGTTCACTGTGACAAAGTTCTGAGATTGAGAAACAGAGGCAAGGAAACACTAAGTCTGGAAGATTACAAAATAACAAGGTCCTCAAAGGCAATAGACAGATGCTGCCCTTCATCCTGCAGAGAAAAACCTTTTCTCCCAGGAAGTAAATCTGTTCTGGTGTGATGAGCACAATTGATGATGCTGGGCCTTTACTAATGGACTGATATGAGCCAGGTTTGCAGCTGTGCCCATCTTTGAATGGCCCCTCATGATTTGCATGTGCCCAGAGCATATCTGTCTGCTCTGAGGTCTTCTTAAAAGTCAGCTCAGGGCCTTTGCAAGAGCTACTGCCAATAAAGACAGCATGGACATGAAGCTCTTCACTCAGTTGCTGGGCACCCTGCTGCTCTGGCTCCTCTTGGGTAAGAGGGTTTACCCTGAGAATTTTCTCAATGTATTTTGGGCAATACTGTTTGGATTGTAAGGGATATCCATTTATAACATTACCAATTGTGTCAATATTTGTTTTTAATTTTCCAATCTCAGGTGTCAAGTGTGACATACAGATGACCCAGTCTCCATCCTCACTGTCCACCTCTCTAAGAGAGAGAGTCACCATCACTTGCCATGCAAGTCAGGGCATTAGTACCTACTTATCCTGGTTTCAGCAGAGGCCAGGGGAATCTCCTAAGTTGCTGATCTATGGAGCATCCAGTTTGCAACCTGGCGTTCCATCGAGATTCAGTGGCAGTGGATCTGGGACAGATTTCACTTTCACCATCAGCAGCCTAGAGCCTGAAGATATTGCAACTTACTACTGTCAACAGTATAGCAACTGGCCTCTCACAGTGATACAAGCTATAACATAAACCACCCAGGCAGCAGAAGTACAAGGCTGGACTTCCCCGTCTGTTCCTTTTGTGCTCACCTGCTGCTAGCATTTCTTCAGATGCGTTCAGGCTCTGCAGGTCACTGGTAAGACTGGGTAAAAGAGCCCAGGAAGGCTCCTATATACCTAAATCACCACCTCTTCAATCCTAAACATGACAATTCCTTTTATGATTCCCATTGGGCAGATATTTTTAAAGCTGAGAAATCTGAGTGTCAGCATCTACTACATATATTCAAAAAAGAATTCTTTCAATACATAAAATTACAAGCTGAACAATGGCTATGAACTGACTTCTGTACTCTTGTAGTCTTCAAATCTGCATGCTGAGCTTGCTGCTCCTGAAGGGGCAGGCTGTCTAACTATGCTATCCACAGAAATGTTGAGCATTGCCTTGGGTTTTCAACCATAAGTAGGCTACTTTGAGGCGGATTTCAGAATGTGAGGGTGGTTGTAACAGGGGATGGATGCACAAGACTCATGTACATTCTCCTCTGGAAATCTCAGATCATCCTCATCTGCATCATAAGTTGGTCACCAGCCTGGGCATTATGAAAACTGTGTCAAACCCAAAGAACAAACAAACAAAGCCAACAACCACACTGCACTTATGTGAACATACAAAAAAAAATCTTACAATATTGATTTCATTACAACATGAGTTGGAATTTGTTTAAAAATATAAACTGTGGGATTGAGGAGATGGCTTAGCAGTTAAAATGTTTCCCTGCAAAGCCAAAGCACCCAGGTTTGATTCCTCAGTAAAGTCAGATGCACAAGGGGGCACTACCATCTGTAGTTCATTTGCAGTAGCCAGAGGCCATGGTGTGCCTATTCTCTCTCTCTCTCTCTCTGAAATAAATAAATAAATAAATAAATAAATAATTTTTTTTTTCTTAAAGACAAGAATTTCAGCTGTCACCCAGGCCAGCAGGCTATCATTCCCCCAGGGGACCTGCAGAACACCATTCCACTCAACACCATCCTCCACCCCTGTGTGTAGACCAAGGCCAGCTGGCTATCATTCCCCCCAGGGACCTGCAGAACACCATTCCACTCAACACCACCCTCCATCCCTGTGTGTAGACCAAGGCCAGCTGGCTAGCACCCCTCCAGGTGTTTATACAACCACAGAACACCACATGAGATCTCCTCTGCCCCTCCCACCTCTGTGTGGGGACCCAAGCCAGCAGGCTAGTGTTCCCTCAGGGGACCTCCATGCAATGCCTTCCCACTTACCACCACCACTCCACCGACCAAACATTCTATCCAAAATCCATAGACTACACATTCTTCTCAGCAGCCCATGGAACCTTATCTAAAATAGATCATATACTGGATCATAAAGCCTGTCTCCATATATTTAAGAAGATTGGCATAATTTCCTGCCTTATATCAAAATACAAATTTTTATTGCAAGAAATTAACAACAAAAGATGTGCCAGGGATCCCATCAGCTCCTGGAAATTGAAGAACAAACTTTTAAACAATAAATGGGTAGTGTACAAAATGAAATTCAAAATTTCTAGAAATAAATGACAATGAAACACATCATATCAAAATCTGTGGGACACAGTGAAGGCAGTTCTCAAGGTAAAAGTCATAGCACTAAATGCCTTCATAACAATAACAGAGAGCTCCCAAATCAGTAACCTAACCATCCACCCAAAGGCACTGGAAAAGCAAGAAGAATCTAACCCAAAAAGCTCCAGATGGAAAGAAATAATTAAGATCCGAGTAGAAATTAATGAATTGGAAACTAAGAAAACACTTAAGAAAATTCATGGAACAAACAGCTGGTTACTTGAAAAAATAAACAACAAAGATAAACGTCTGTCCAATTTGATCAAAGGAAAAAGACATGCTTAAAATTAATGAAACTACACATGAAAAAGGAGAGGTCACAACAGACATAAGTGAAATTGGTAGAATCATCAGGACTTATTTCAAACCTGTACTCCACAAAACTGGATAATATGGAGGAAATGGATGAATTCATGGACAGGTACTACCTACCAAAGCTGCACTCAGAGCAGATTAATCTCCCAAATAAACTGATCACACCCACAGAGATTGAAAATATAATCAAAAACCTCCCCGAAAAGAAAAGTCCAGCACCAGTAGGCTTATCAGCTTAATTCTATGAAACCTTCATGGAAGAAATAAAAAAAAATTTACTCAAACTGTGCCATGCAATTGGAGAACAGGGAAAGTGCCCCAACTCCTTTTAGGAAGCTAGTATCATCATAGTACCAAAACCAGAAATAGATGCCACAAGTAAAGAAAATTATAGCCCTATTTTCTTGATGAACCTAGATGCAGAGATCCTGAACAAAGTCCTCATAAACCAAATTCAATAACACATCAAAAGCACTATTCACCTTGATCAAGTAGGCTTCATCCAAGATATGCAAGGTTGGTTCAACATATGGGAATCTGTCAATGTAATACACCACATAAATAAACTTAAAAACAAAAAAACACATGATCATTTTGATAGATGTAGAAAAGGCCTTTGACAAAATACAACACCACTTCATGATCAAAATATTGGAGATTAGGCATGGACGGTTTATACCTCAACAAGATAAAGGCTATATATAAAGCTCCTAAAGCCCAAATAATACTTAGTGGGAAGAGGCTGAAGGAATTCCTATTGAGATAAGTAACAAGACAGATGTCCACTCTCACCTCTGCTCTTCAACATAGTACTGGAAATCCTAGCTTAAGCAATAAGATAGGATAAAGAAATAAAAATAAAATAAAAGTTGGAAAGGAAGAAGTAAAGTTAGCCCTATTTGCAGATGACATGATTCTATACATAAGAGGCCAGAGAATCTCCATCTCAAAACTCTTAAAGGAGATTAACCCCTTCAGCAAAGTAGCAGGATAAAAAAAATGGTTGCACAAAAATCAGTACCCTTTTAATAGGATGGTATTGTATATAAGTAAGTAGAGGAATAGATTAACGGGGGTGAACAGGCCCAAAGTGAGGTCAGAGGAAGAGATTGAGTAAAGGAAAGGTAGAGGGAGGGCTAATCAAAATCTAAGAGGATATAAACAAATAATATGGAATCCTCTGTTTTTTTAATTTATTTTTATTCATTTGAAAGTGACAGAGAAAGAGGCAGAGAGAGAGAGAGAGAGAGAGAGAGAATGGGCATGCCAGGGCCTCCAGCCACTGCAAACGAACTCCAGACGCATGTGCCCCCTTGTGCATCTGGCTAACGGTGGGCCCTGGGGAATCGAGCCTCGAACTGGGGTCCTTAGGCTTCATAGTCAAGCGCTTAACCACTAAGCCATCTCTCCAGCCCCCAATCCTCTGGTTTTTGACAATGGAACACTCAGGAGCTGTAGATTGTTGCTAGAAAAATTTCAATGCCAGGGATGGGATACCTTCCAGTGAGTTGTTGGCCAGGGAGGTCCCTGATGACCCCAAACAATTATAGGCCTATTGCCGAGGCCCTTGGTTTCCCCCAAGGAATAGATGGTAAGACCCTACTTTTGAAGACTCCACATAGTTGGGCTGCAAGGCCACTGAGCAATCCTGCTGGAACTGAGCTCCTCCATGTAGACCAGCTGAGAGAAAGCTGGAAGAAGCCATTTGACATGCAGGTCAATGGGAGAAAGGGATATCACCAGTGAAGATACTCAACAGTGGACACTGCAAGCCTTATAATTGGCCAGCCAGGCCAAATGAGGCAATGGGTGCAATAGTAGCACGTCTGTCATGGTGGAAGCCAACTGCCCTCTAATTGGACTGGAGGCGCCACTCCATGGGAGGGAATACATCCCTGATACTAAAAAACTTAAAACAGGGCTAGTCATGAGCCCTAGGGATGTAACGTCTGTTGAAGTCTGGATAAATGTATATCCTATGCTTATCAAACTACCCAGTAAACACTTCTCTTAATGTTCATACCCTTATATTAATGCTACTCTCACTTTTGGTAGAGAATCTTCTCTTTTCAGATGGCAGTGACCTTGGGATGACTCTGAAGGTATCATGGTGCTGGAAGGAAGTGACTGGAGTACTGAGTAGCATCTCGATCACACCTTCCAAGGTTCAGGGTCTAATGCAGAAGAGGTGGAAGAAAGTATGTAAGAGCCAAAGGAAGGATAGGACTCCTTACAATGTGCTCCCTCCAGACATAAAATGGCCTGGATATCCATAACCTCATAGTGCCTGACACTACCTACACAAGACTATCATAAGAGGAGGAAAAGATAATGACATCAAAATAAAAGAGAGACTGATTGAGATGGGGAGAGGATATGATGGCGAATGGAATTTCAAAGGGGAAAGTGGGGGGAGGGAGGGTATTACCATGGGATATTTTTTATAATCATGGAAGATGTTAATAAAATTGAGAAAAAAATCAGTACCCTCTCTATATGCAAAAGACAAAGATAAAGTGAAAGAAATAAGTGATATTGTCACATTTTCAATAGCAAAATAAAATAAAATACCTTTGAATAATATTAACCAAGGATGTGAAAGACCTATATAATAAAAACATAAAAATACTCAAGAAAGAAATTGGGAAGGAATTGAGAAAATGTAAAGACCTCCCATGGTCGTGGATAGGCAGAATTAACATTGCAAAAATGGCAATCTTACCAAAGGCAATATACATATTTCATGCAATATCAATAAAAATCCCAACATTTTTCTTCACAGAGATTTAAAAAAACTCAAAATTCATATGCAATGGCAGAAAATACAAGATATACAAACATATCCTCATCAAAAGAAACGTCTCTGGAGGTATCACCATACCTGATCTTAATCTATATTACAAAGCCATAGTAATGAAAAACAACATGGTACTGGCATAAAAACAGGATTATAGTCCAATGGAACAGAATCAAGGACCTGGACTTTGGGTCAAGTAACTTCACATACTTGATATTTGACAAAGGCCTTAACAATTTAGGCTAGAAAAAATATGGCATCTTCAATAAATGGTGCTGGACAAACTGGATAACCATATGCAGGAAAGTAAAACTTGATCCGCACATGTCCCCATGCACAACAATCAACTCCAAATGGATCAAAGACCTCAATGTAAGACCAGAAACTTGGCTACTACTGAAAGAAAAAATGGAGGAACTTTCCATGATATAGGAATGGTCAACGACTTCCTGAACAAACACCAGTAACTCAGGAACTTAAACAATCACTCAACCACTGGGATCTCATGAAGCTGAAACTGTTTCTTCACAGAGAAACACCCAATAATCAGAGCCAATACATCACCCATAGAATCAGAGAAAATTTTTGCTGGCTATACAACTGACAGAGGCCTAATTTCTGGAATCTACAAAAAATTCAGTAACTTAAACAATGAAAAGTCAAACAACCCACTCACAAAATGGGGTACAGTACTGGACAGGGAGTTTTCAGAGGTAGAAATACAAATGGCACATATTAGCTTTAGAAAATGTTCATCAACCCTAATCATCAGGGAAATGCAAACTAAAATAACTGAGATTCCACCTTACCCAAGCAAGGATATCAAACAGTAAAAAATCAAATGAAAATGAATATTGGCCAGAATGTGGAGCTGGAATCAACCCAGATGTCCATCATTAGATGAATGGATAACCACAATGTGTTATATCTACACAATGGAATTCTACACAGCAGTAAGGAAAAATGACACAATGAAATTTCTCAGCAAACTCAACCAATCACAGACAGTTAATCATTGCACAGTCTCACTCATCTGTGGCTCCTAAACTGAATCTGACTGAGATGCCAACATACCTAATAAGCATCTGGAGTACCAGACAATAGGGAGGGTGGTATGGGAGGGAATGGTAAGGGTGGGTGTGGGGGACACAAAACTGGACCCAAAGAGCAATGGTACCATAAAATTCTATATCTTAAAAGAGAGTCTAAATTGTTGAATCTTCATCATGTCCTTAGAGGGAACACCTGAGTCCCAGGGCCCTGGAGAGGGTATAATGAAGACTAACCTTAGTCTCTCCTATTTCTCCCTCTCTCTCTCTGTCTCTCTCTCTCTCTCTCTCTTCTCCCCCCAACTTCTCTGTATCTCTTTTATATTACCTATCTTTTTCTTTCTTCTTTTCCTTGGTCCTGGCCTGTATCTCCAAGTACCAGCATGTGGTTAATATCCACAATGAGCTGTTGATTAGAGAAATCTACAAGGTTTCCCCCCAAAAAGAAAAAAATCTGTCATAGTACTTGATGACCTAGGAAAGGTTAGTGGTAAGACCCTACTGCTGAAGATACCATATGCTGTTGATACAAAACTTTGAGTTACCTGGCTGGAATCTGCAAGAGAATCAATCCCAAGACAGTTAGCTCATCTAGTGCCACAGGAGGTGCTACATGAGGGACTGGAGGAAATGATCAACATCTGTCCAAGCATCTTGTAGTCTAACCTACTCAGCAGCAAACAACCTGACATGATGATCACACAACTGCAATAGTTGTAGATGGCCATCGTGGGTAACCAACTTCTCTTGGTTTGGCTAAAAGATCTGCTCAGGGACTGGAACCCATGGCTGGAGCTGTGAAACAAGTCAGAACCATATCCATAAGCTGAGCCCACTCTCCATTATCAAGCTCCCACTAATCATGGGCTATAAGAGGGCCTACACCTATTAAATTCTCTCTGAAATAATAATGATTATCCCATTTATCTGATGCTGATGTCATTCTCTGATGGAGAATTTGCTTCTCTTTTTCAGATGGACACAGATTCTGAGGAGAGAATCAACCAATCACATCACAATAGGGCCCCAGCTGAAACCAAGAGTAATTGGGGAAATGAGCAAGAGTGCTGCTTTCTTGGTGAACCTGGTACCAGCACAAGGGTGAAAGAGATAGACATAGAGAACAGTCAACTCCTACTAAACCAGATATCCAGAGACACAAGTCGTCATCACTGTAGTAGACCTAAAACAAACCCAACATGGCTCAGGGAAATTTGTGGAAGAGGGGGCAGAAAGATTGTTAGGGCCACATGTTGGGACATTATACACAGAAACATTGTCTCTTACCCATAACTGATGGCTCACTCCATAATGTATGACCCACATTCTGCAATGAAGAGGGTCCCTGTGGACAGTGCAGGACAGGGAGTTGGCTAATGATGGTGCCAATAAGGTTGTATACACATTGTGTACAGAACTAATAAAATTTATTTTTCTTGGAAAGGAAAATAGAAATTCATTACACAGAAACATTTCCTCAAATGTTAAAAAAAGTAACATTAAAATTTTAAAGTTTTATTTCTTTATTTATGAGAGAGAGAGAGACAAGAGAGAGAGAATGGGCACTCCAGAGTCATCCACCATTGCAAGTGAACTCCAAATTCATGGGGCTTCTGGCTTTATGTGGGTACTGGATTGAACCTGGGTCGTTTGGCTTTGAATGTAAGTACCTTAACTGCCAAACCTTTTTTTCCAGCCATACAATTTTATCATAAGGAAATCAGTCATGTATAAATATACAAATATTTCTCTTGTAAAAATGGGATACAGAATTGTAAGGCAATAAGAAGTAAGTTTTGGTATCATTCATATTTAATGTAGACTTAAAGTTAATAGCCAATTTATTCTTTGTAAATATTATTCTATTTGAGAGAGAGAGAGAGAGAGAGAGAGAGAGAGAGAATAAACAGTTGCACCAGGGCCCTTACTACCTTGTGTATCCGGCTTATGATTCCTGGAGAATCATTGAACTGATGTCCTATGACTTTACAGGCAAATTCCTTAACTGCTACGCCATCTTTCCAGCCCAAATTATTCTTAATATTTTTATTTTTGTGTATGGGGTGTATGTGTAAATGCCATACACCTTAAGGCATTGGACAAACAAGATCAATGCAACCCTAAGAGGTCCAGGCAGAAAGATATAATTAAGATCAGAGCATAAATTAATGAATTAGAAACTAAGAACACTATGAAACAAAATGGAAAAAAAAACAAAAAACTCAAAGGAGTTGGAAGCAATTGGTTAAACAATGGGGAAGGGGTATAGAGAGATGATTCAGTAGATAAGATGCTTACCATAAGAATTGAATAACTTGATTCTTTCCTTTCCAATTGGTATCCCTTTTATGTGCCTCTCTTGCCGTATTGCTATGGCTAAGACTTCCAGTACTATATTAAATAAAAGTGGGGAAAGTGGACACCCTTGTCTTGTTTCTGATTTTAGTGGAAAAGCTTACAGTTTTTCCCCATTTAGTAATATGTTAGCTGTAGGTTTGTCATTAATAGCCTTTATTATATTGAGATATATTCCTTCTATTCCCATTCTCTGTAGGACCTTTATCATGAAGGGATGTTGGATTTTGTCAAACACTTTTTCTGCGTCTAGTAAGATGATCATATGATTTTTGTCCTTCAGTCCATTTATATAATGTATTACATTTATTGATTTGCGTATGTTGAACCATCCCTGCATCTCTGGGATAAAGCCTACTTGGTCAGGGTGAATGATCTTTCAGATATGTTCTTGTATTCTGTTTGCCAATATTTTGTTGAGGATTTTTGCATCATGTTCATGAGGGAGATTGGTCTGTAATTTTCTTTTTTGGTTCTATCTTTGCCTGGTTTTGGTATAAGGGTGATGCTGGCTTCATAGAAGGAATTTGGTAGGATTCCTTCTTTATCTATTTTATGGAAAAGGTTAAGAAGAAATGGTGTTAGTTCTTCCCTGAATATCTGGTAAAATTCAGCAGTGAATCCATCTGGGCTTGGATTTTTTTAGTTGGAAGATTTTTGATAATTGCTTGGATCTCCATGCTTGTTACAGGTCTCTTTAAGTGATTAATCTCATCTTGATTTAAGTTAGGTAGGTTATATAAATCAAGGAAATCATCCATTTCTTTCAGATTTTCATACTTTGTGGAGTATATGCTTTTATAGTATGTCCCTACAATTTTTTGAATTTCTCTGGCATCTGTTGTGATGTTACCTTTTTCATCTCTAATTTTATTAATTTGTGTATCTTCTTTCTTTCTTTTGGTCAGATATGCTAAGGGTTTATCAATCTTGTTTATCCTTTCAAAGAACCAACTCTTTGTTTCATTGATTCTTTGGATTGTTTTTTTGGTTTCTATTTCATTAATTTCTGCCCTAATCTTTACTATTTCTTCCCGTCCACTGAATTTTGGTTTGCCTTGTTCTTCTTTTTCCAAGATTTTAAGGTAAAGCATTAGGTCGTTTACTTGCAACCTTTCTAATTTCTTAATATAGGCACTTAAAGCTATAAATTTACCACTTAAGACTGTCTTCATTGTGTCCCAGAGATTTTGGTATGTTGTGTTCTCATTATCGTTTGACTCTATGAATTTTTTGATTTCCTTCTTGATTTTGTCATTGACCCATTCATCATTTAGTAGTGTGTTGTTTAATTTCCATGATTTTGATTATGCTCTATAGCCTTTCTTGTTATTGATTTGTAGTTTGATTCCATTGTGGTCAGATAGAATGCAAGGAATTATTTCAATTTGTGTTTGTTAAGATTTGCTTTGTGTCCTAATATATGGTCTATTTTAGAGAATGTTCCATGTGCTGCTGAAAAGAATGTATATTCTGCAGCATTTGGATGAAATGCCCTGTAGATGTCTGTTAGGTCCATTCCTTCTATGACCTCATTTAGTCCAGATGCCTCTCTGTTTATTTTTTCCCGGGATGACCTGTCAATTGATGAGAGTGGGGTGTTGAAGTCCCCCACTACCACTGTGTTTGGTGTTATCTATGACCTTAGTTCTTATAGCATTTGTTTGATGAATTTGGGGGCCCCATGTTAGGTGCATATATGTTTAGGATTGTAACGTCCTCCTGTTGGAAGGTGCCTTCAATCAATATAAAGTGACCTTCCTTATCTTTCTTAACTAATGTTGGACTGAAGTCTACCTTGTCAGATATTAGGATAGCAACCCCTGCTTGTTTTCTAGGTCCATTTGCTTCAAAAACCATTTTCCAACCTTTCACCATAAGATTGTGTCCATCCTTTGTAGAAAGGTGGGTTTCTTGCAGGCAACAAATTGAAGGATCCTGCTTTTTAACCCAGTCTGTGAACCTATGCCTTTTGGTTGGGGCATTGAGGCCATTGCTATTAAGAGATAATATTGAAATGTATATTCATTTTTGCCATTTTTTGTAGTTCTTCCGGTTTTACCTTTGCTTTCTTGTGTTAATTAGTATTTGAGTATTGTTTGTTTTTTCCCGGTTCCTTATATGTGTGCTTGTTTTTTTTTTTTTTTTTTTTTTTTTTCTTCAGCATGGAGGATTCTTTCAAGTATTTTCTGTAGAGCTGGTTTTGTCTTCAAATACTCCTTTAGCTGGCTTTTGTTGTGGAATGTCCTTATTTCTCCATCTATTTGAATGGATAGTTTTGCAGGATAAAGTAACCTTGGTTGACAGTTGTTATCTTTCAGGACTTGGAAAACACCACTCCAAGCCCTTCTGGCTTTTAAAGTTTGTGTTGCGTAATCTGCTGTAATACTGATGGGCTTGCTTTTGTAGGTAACTTGATTTTTCTCTCTGACTGCTTTCAATATTTTTTCTTTGGTTTGTGTGTTTGGTAGTTTGATTATAATATGGCGAGGAGAGGTTCTTTCCAGGTTTTGTCTGGCTGGTGTTCTAAATGCTTCCTGTATCTGCATTGGCACCTCTTTCCCAATTTGGGGGAAGTTTTCTTCTATGATTTTGTTGAAGACGCCTACTATGCCTTTGGAGTGAAATTATTCTCCTTCTACTATGCCCTGAATTCTTATGTTTGATCTTTCATAGTGTCCCAAATATCTTGAAATTCCCACTCATACTTTTCTATTAGTTTGTCTTTCTCTTTGTTGGACTGTATTAGAGCTGCTACCTGGTCTTCTAGCTTACATATCCTGTACTCTCCTTCATAAATTCTACTGGTGAGATTTTCTACAGAGTTTTTTTATTTCATTAACTGTGTTCTTCATTGCTAGTAATTCTGACTGGTTTTTCTTTATTATTTCTATTTCCTTATTTATGTCTTATATTGACTTCTATCCATGACCTCATAGTGCATGACACTACCTACACAAAACCATCATAAGAGGAGGAAAAGGTCATGACATCAAAATAAAGGAGACTGATTGAGATGAGGGGGGTATATGATGGAGAATGGAATTTCAAAGGGGAAAGTGGGGGGGGAGGGAGTGTATTACCATGGGATATTTTTTATAATCATGGAAAATGTTAATAAAAATTAATAAAAAATAAAAAATAAATAAATAATAAATAAGTTATGGCTGGAGAGATGGATCCACAGTTAAACGCTCTTACTTGCAAAGCCTGACAGTCCAGGGCTCGATTCCTCAGTGCCCATGTAAAGCCAGATGCACAAAGTGGTGCATGTATCTGGAGTTTGCAGTGTTAAGAGGCCCAGGTGCACCCATTTTCTTTCTCTTTCCTCTCTCTCTCCCCCTCCTTTTCTCTGTCCTTGCAAATAAATAAAAATGAAATGTTTTGAAAATTAATTTTTAAATCACTAAATTTTAGTTAAAAAAAAAAGAATTGAATAACTGATTTTAGGGAGACAGGGTAAGTTGACTAGCTAGCTAGACCAGCTGAGTCACTGAGTTCTGGGTTTGGTGAAGAGACTGTGCCTTAATAAATGAAATGGAGAGTGAAGAAGGAAGACATGCATGATCCCTGAAGTGAAACTTTGGCCTCTACACTAATCTGCCAATATGCACACAAGTGTGCCCACATACACACATTCGTACACAGAAAAACAGTGGAGGACATTAGACAAGAGAAAGTAGTTACAATATATATACATTATATACACAAATTTTCAAAATTAAATAAATTAAAAAATAAAGTAAGAGGCATATATATTCTTAAAGTATGTCCTTATAATTTTCTGAATTTGGTATCTGCTTTAATGGTGCCTTTTTCAACTGTAATTTTATTTATTTTTGTCTCTTTTCTCTTTCTTCTGCTCAGATTTGCTAAGGTTTTATCAATCTTGTTTATACTATCAAAGAATCAAATATTCGTTTCATTGATAATTTGGATTTTTTTTTTTTTTTTTTGGTTTCTGTTTCATTAATTTCTGCCCTAATCTTTATTATTTCTTCTCATCTACTGATTTTTGGTTTGGCTTGTTCTTATTTTTCCAAGGCCTTAAGTTGAAACATTAAATTGTTTATTTGTGAATTCTCTAATCCTTAATATAGGCACTTAGTGCTACAAATTTCCCTCTTAGGACTGCCTTCATTGTGTCCCAAAGGTTTTTAATATATAAGCCTCTAAGTTTGAAAATCTGAAAGAAATTGAAACCAACTGCTCTCTAATTGGACTGATGGCCTGCTCTGTGGGAGGGAATACATGCCTGATACTGAAAACCTAATCAAAAGCCTATGGCAGGGGAGGTTATGAGCCTTACGGGTTGAATGCATATATTATGCTCCCGAAACTGCCCTGAAAGTACACTTAATGTTCATATTCATATATAAATGCTACTCTCACTTTTGGTTAGAGAAACTTCTCTTTTCAGATTGTAGTGACCACTGGGATGACACAAAAGACAACATAGTGCTGAGAAGAAGGGAAAGAGGAGTGTCCAGCACTGAAAAATCTCACACCCTCTGAGGCTCAGGATCCATTGCAGAAGAGGTGTCAGAAAGAATGTATATATAATATATATACATAGTTATATATATTATATAATATTATATATATTATATATGGTGATAATTGATGGAAAATGTAGTCTTGCTTAAGCAAACAAAAACTTAGAAAAGCTTTAACTACAATATAAGCCTTTCATAAAATATTTCAGGGAGTCCTTTATCTGGAAACCACAGGAAACTAATTAATTTGGAAAAAATAATTTAAAAAAACTTATTTACAAAGACAAAAGAAAATTTTAAATGAAATCAGTTTCTGTCTATATAGAAAAAAATCCATTAAAATACAAAAGCAAAGAATAAAGGAACACAATTTGCAAAACAATCAGAAAGTAGTAAATAAAATGGCATGGGCATTGATAAGCATGAGTGTGAATGGGATGAAGTCCTTCAGTTAAAATAGAATGGAAATATATGAAAAATCAAGAATAACTGCTTTCTTTGAATAGAACCACTGATTTCTCTGAATAGAACCACATCATCTTTAAAGACAGACACACTGTCTTACAAGGAGAGAGCAGAGGAACATTTATACAAATAGAAAACAAAAGGATTTAATAAAATGGAATTAAAGTAATAAAAACATACATAAAGGACATTACCATAAAGTGTAGATTTAACAAGAGAATATATCTCGATTACTTGGCTGATATACCAAATACTTTTAGTTGGTTGATGAAAGTACATAAGGGATTCTGGTTTAGGATTAATAAAGAGTTAGAAGAGGACCAAAAAGAGGGGAAGTAAAAAGATGTAACACAGACTGCCTGCCACATCAGACCTCAAATTCAGTGTCTAATCCAGTTTCATCCAATAGGCTTTCCCTCTCATCCCCATACAGGTTTGCTTACCACTTCCTGAGCCCAGTCCTATGAGCTCTCTCTCAGGACCACCAGAGTCTGAGGGTAAACCCACCACAATAAGATTATACATAGATGCTTACCTGATGGGCAGGCCTGTTTTTGATTTTTCTCCTTTCCTGAACCTCCATGTCTCTGCTCTGGTTAGGCCCCCTGACTCCTGCCCTGCTGAGCTGAGATGGGGGGGTGACCCCTTACTTCCATGTTTATTCACTACCTGCTCCTGCCTCCCATATGGCAGGAGCTCTCTGTACTTCTCTCTTAATATATGGTCTTTTTAAGTCTTACCCTCTGATCTATGGTTTTTATTTATTTAAATTCTTAAGACAAGAATCCAGGGTGCCTAAATTTCTTGGTGAATTGTCATGTTGGTGTATTAGGCAGGAGTCCCAAAACTCTCATTATGGGATGAGATTCCATTCAGCTTTACCTACAGCATCCTGGTTGTTGAGTGCACTTGCACTTGCACCATTCTCCTGCTGCAGATGAAAGGCCAAGGCCATTGCAGCCGACAGGGCCTGAAATGGGAGCTACTTTAAGTATGTCCACGTGACTCATGGTTTAGCACCCTCAACTGCAAACAGTTTCTCTGAGTTCCCCAGCATCTCCTCTCACAGGAGTGCAGGGTGTGCTCTGCTCCTCTCCACACAAGCCTCAGTTTGTCAGCTGGTTCGACCCAAGCAAGGTTTTCATCAATGTTTGTATCATTGTGGGAGGATCATATAAACCTTGCATGCAGGAATAAACTCCAGCAGCTCCAGGCTCCACCCTGTGGATTTTCACTGTGGAATCTGCCTCTGACCCACTGCCATTGAACCTCTCTGAGATGCCAGAGGCCAGCATGGAAACCAAGTAGATCAGGAGCTCTGGAGATGGGTCTGGCCTCTGCAGGAACCACTTCAAATAAGTGTTTCCATATTCATCTAGTACATTTTCACTGGACCTGTAGGAGATGGAGGCGGGATCTCCAGGACAGACAGTCAGGGTCATCACAACATCTCCACTGGATGCTGGCATGATAACAGAGAAGGGCAAAGTCATGTGCAAACTTCATGAGCAATCTTTATGCTTTTTTTATTTTACTATTATTTATTTGTAGTGACATTTTATTATTTGTGTACAATTTTGTTCATATACCAAAAATACCCTTTTCCACAAAACAAGTAAGTAAAGTCCCTAAAGATCCTAAAGTACTGACCTTCACCATCCCTTTATCCTGGGTCAGGCTCTTCAGCAGAGCCCAGGTCCTTCCCCATCTTGAATGTCTCACTCTCACAGATCTAGACCTCACTCTCCATCCTGGAGGACGAGCTCTGCCATCTCACACATAGAAAGAAAACACCTGGGCAGCAATGCCCACACAGCTCACCCCATCTCCACTTCCTTTTTCCTCAACTCAGTCTGTCCTTACCTGGGATCCAGAGCACTAGCTGCCCCAGGAGCTGAGCAGGGGACCTCATTCTGAGAAACAAAGTAGGAGACTGATCACTCACGATGAGATTACAGTTGAGTTTTTATCTCACACTTGCAAGGGAAGGTCTCCCTAGAGGACAACATGCAAATCCTCACTAGGGTATAGATAAAGGCATAAGTTGTATGGGCTTCTGTTGTTTAAAGAATAATGTAAAACATCATCATTGTTCTAGAGTTTGAAGATTATGTTAGATTTACTGACCTGCCAATCCCAGGTATATATCTAGGCATACTTGACCCTGATTTTACAGATAGCTGCTACCATAACCAACATTTTTGTGAGTACACAGTGCAAGGGGAACAGTGTGAGTAACAAACTCACTGCATCTGAGCAACCATTGAAGTCAGTGTGCTTTCACTTGTTTAGTGAAAACTTCTATGTCGGTTTGATGCAATTACTTTTAATGCTAACATCTTTCATATTGATTTCTAATGAAATATATTATTAACATTTTCAAAGATTACTATAGAACCCTATGTTTCCTTCCATTATTTCAAGGTCATATAATTGGGTACTCTGTCAGGTCCATATTGTTCATGATTGTCATATTAATATTTTCTTGATAAATTGGCTGTTTATACACAATATATTCCTTTGAGTCCTATAACATTTTACATTAAAGTCAATCTGCTGATATTAGTGATGCAGTATTTTGGGTTCATGAAATAATTAAATTCAATTAAATGCATGATATCCCAGCCTCCTGGACTGCAAATTTAGGTTCTTATCTGACCTAGCAAAGAACTGAACACATAGACTCTGGGAAGGGTAAATTTTGAATTTTAACTTAGTTAGGATCCAGAGTGAAGGCTAGAAGAAAGGCCCAAGTCAAAAAAAGATTGATCATGCCTGAGTTTCACTGGTAAGGGTCCGGGGAGATGGATAAGATCTTCATAAAGGGAAAATCTGGGCACACACACAGACACACATAAGCACTGATACCAAAACTCTTAGAACCCAAATCAAAAGACCTCTCTCACACATATAATGGGTCAAAAAATACTGTGATAGTAAAGGTTGCAAAGCTTAAAGAGAGATCTAACATTAGCACACCAGGGAAACACTCAAAAACAAGACAGGAAAGTGATAAATACATAAATAAATATATACATAAGTAAATAAGTAGACAGGAGAGATGGCTTAGCAGTTAAGTCCCTTGTCTGCAAAGCCTAAGGACCCATGTTTGAGTCTTCAGGTCCCACATTAGCCAGATTCACAAGGTGACACAAGCACGCAAGGTCGCACATGCGCACAAGGTGACACATGTCTGGAGTTTGATTGCAGTGGTTGGAGGCCCTGGCATGCCAATTCTCTCTCTCTATCTCTCCTTCTCCCTCATAAAAATAAAATATACAGATATAAAAAAGGAAAACACACAGACAGAAGAAATCCTCTCGTTTCTCATTCAAATTGGGAAGTAGAAGTGCTTACCAAAGCAAGGAAAAAGTTAGTCAGGGATCAGGAGAATGAAGAGAGATGACACATCCAGCTAAGCAGGAAAACACTCCAAGCCAAGACAGGAAAGTACATGGACAAAGAGAAACCCTTCCCACCTTCCCATCCAAGCTGGTAAGTAGGAGAGGAGAAGGAGAGACATGCATATTTGTGTACAGATGGATCCACAGGAAGAAGGCTGGCAGAGAGAAATTTCCACGAATGATAGGAGAGACAGCACCTGAAACCAAGAACATGCAGAAAGCAAGCAGGAAAGTGCTCCCACGAATACTAGTCCTTCCCCTTTGCAGCCTGCCTGGGAGAAAGGACGGCTTACCAACAGGGACAGGAAATAAGACCAAGTTTCAGGAGCAGGAGAGTGAAGAATCAGAGGTTATATGTGTGTTTTAGGCTCCATATATGAATCAAACATCCAATAGAATAACTTTTCATCAGACTTAGGTGTGGAAGGGAGAGACCTGATTGGTTGATGGACTCAAGAGGCAGGGCTGAGCCTATAGGAGTGCTTTCCCGGGAAACTAGAAGCAGGAAGCTGCTGCTGGGGAGTGTTACTTGTAGTCATCTTGATTGAGATTGGTGAGATGTGTGCTCTAGTCTTGCCAGCACAGGCAAGATGGCATCCATGTTTTGTTTAGTGCTCTGTACCTTGTTGACCATCTATACAAATTTATTTTTCTCCTATTCTCCTTTGTAGCTATGCCATCTCTCTTTTTATGTATGTTTGTCTGCAAGTCCCCTTTTCATCTTTACAGTTTCAATGTCGTTTTGGTTGTTCATGTGTCTTAGGTTATGTATGTCATAGTTTACAGTTTTGGTTGGGTAATTTTTGTTATTGTTTAATCGCCCTTACTATTTGAGGGGAAGTATGAGCAATGTAATAGATTTAATAGATTTAATGTTGTTTTCCTTGGCTAGACTAGTGTTCATGGCACCAGCTTCACTCCCTTGAATGTAAAAGTTTACAAAAAAAAATTATATCCACATATAGGCCCACTATAAGCACAAGGCAACAGTCCAATAATGAATAGTCATTCCTTACAATCCATTTAACTTGAGAAATAAAGAGCCATGATACCATGATGATTTTTATTGTATTAGTTTCTGGGGGTAAACCTGGAAAGGAAAATCAGAGTCATTAGTATTGGGTTGATAGATAAAAAGTAGGATGCACAAATAGATGGAAAGGTTTAACAGTAGTGCCTAAAGTGGTGAGTCAGTTTTCTCTATAGGTTGAATGACTGGAGATTGGTAAAGAAATGCAGTTAGATAATCTAACCAAGTTTCAAGTTTCAGGACAGCTTTTCAAAAGTACCTGCTA